>CAUYSK010006273.1:0-31419 GCA_963575035.1 Avahi laniger
CTGACTTGCATTTAGTAATTTAAAAGGTGCCCTCAAATTTTACAGGATTTCAGCCAGTTTTCTGACCCAGCAGGGAAGGAAAAAGTATTGCAAAGGGTAGCCATTGTAGTTTGAACAGAAGATCAGTTATAAGTTGATTGATACTAAGATTACAATACTCAGAAAATTAGAATACCTTTAAAATTTTTCCTATTGGTTGTGCTTCAGACAGCAAGTTATTAGCTTAGCCTTGCTGTAATGATATTCTTTTTATAGGTCCAATTACTGGCAAAGGGAGGTAGTTAATAGCACTTTCCCCCCACTAGTGTTCATACATAAGGCAACTTGCTTTTTCTATTCTCCATTCTCTTTAAAGATTCTTATACTGTGCTCGCTTCGGCAGCACATATACTAAAGATTCTTATACTTTTGCCTGCCTGACATCCATAGGGGTCTACACCTGAATTACTCACTTTTTAAACTTTTCATGTAGACATATGTGATTACTCAAAATAAACTCTCCTCCCTTCAAGATTATGTATTTGTCAGGAAAATGAAAAAGCAAACCTGGTTTAATGCACGTCTCCATTATCTCTTTGAAGGGAATTTTGAAAACTTATCATAGTAGTATTGGTAAAAATGATAGTTGTGGTCCTCACAGTCAAGATGAACAGGTATTCGTTGAACTTCTGCTTTTTGATAGCACTATACTGCGAATGATTAAAAACTTAAATAGAAGGAAGCTATAGCTCTTCCCGCCTTGACACAGGCACGTAAAACTATTAAAAGTAACTGTTCCGTATTCCCCAAACAAGCAAAGCCATTGATGTTTACTCCTGGGTGATAATTATTGTTAATGTTTATTGAGGACTAATTATGGTGCTGGCTCTTGTACAGCATGTTGTGAACGTTATCTCATTTACTTCTCACAGTAACGCTATGACATAAGGAATAATTTGCTCAAGGTCACACAGCTGAAAAGTGGCGAAGCCAGCAGCGGGGGCAGTTCCACAGCCCACACCTTGAACTCCAGGCTGCCTCTCCCAATTCTCAGACCAACGAGGAAGCTTTTCCCATTCATATTGCACCTCACAAAATGAGAGCGTCTTTTGTCCGTCATGTTTATTAAAAATTGAACCCCTACAGGCAAAGATACCCAGGGTAGGCCTGATCCTACTAATTGAAGTCAGAGGAACCATAAGGACCCCACAGAACCGTTAATAGAGGTTGGCAATTAACTGGACATCGGGATTGCTGAGGTAGGATTTCCATTTTAAATGCTCGTTGTCTTCGACCGCAGTCCCCCCAGCAGGAAAGACTTGGGGTGGAAGGTGACGGGTAGCAAAATAAGAACTGTTTTCATTTTTCTTTCTAGGCTTTTAAAACACTTGTTCCCAAATCGTCCTCAAAGGTATATAAATACGTATATATGATATTTTTATATACAAACCCATCTGTATTGTAACACACTTCACTTACCTTGGGGTGGGACTTAAAGAAACTCCAGCCTTCTTTCCAGAGAGCCTCTGCTTCTGATGTTTATCTGCAAAAACCCCATGCCTGTAGTTAAATCCTGTCTCTTAGCTGAGGAGTAGTATGTTTTACAATTATGGAGTAAAACAGCAGACTCGATGGAAACTAAGCAGAGGCAGGCTGTGCCATCACAAGTGACAAGTGAGGACAAAAGAGATAAGATCAGGGCATATGGTTACACTTAGGCTCTGACATCAACAGATGATCCCCTCCCCCTCAATACACATCTGTACTGGGCAGTATTTTTACACTGTTTACTGATTACAACATTACAACATTACCAGTGCTTCTTGCTTAACTTTTTGGAGATCTGATGAAAGCTGCAAACGGACATAGGTATAAACAGTTTTTCACATGATTTCAAAGTGTTCATGGACCACCCCACCCCTGCTAAAAGCCAAGCACTCCGACTCTGAGCTAGAGCGTTCTGACACTGCGTGGTTCTTGGATACCACCTCACTGTGGGGCAGTCCCCATGCAACAGAGTACAGTCGCGGATGATGTTGAGAATGGAAAGGCACACCCCATTTATTTTATTTTATTATTTTGTATTAAAGTTTTCAGTTTAGATAGCATTCAACAGGTGATGATTTTATCATGGAGGGAGTAGGGGAGGTGGCAGTGCCCTAGGTATGAAGTAATGGAGAAGGCCTTTCAAAAATGGAAATATGCAAAAAAAAAAAAAAAGAAAGAAAGAAAATATGCGGTATTCACAAAATCCGATTTTGCTGTATTTTGAGTTCTCCACCACCAAATAGCAATGAATTTATCCTAAGCCAGGGGTTGGCAGACTGTGGCCCATGGGCCAAATCTGGCCTGCTGCTTGTTTAAGGAAGTGATGTTTTGCTAGAACACAGCACACTTGTTTGTTCACATGCTGACTGTGGCTGCTTTTGCACCACAGTGGCAGAAGTGAAGAGATGCGGCAGAGATTGTGTAGCCCACAAAGGCTAAAATCTTTACTCTCTGGCACTTGACAAGAAAAGTTCACCAACCCTTGTCTTAAGCCATCTGTTCTTACTCAGTTTTCTTGGAGACCTGTGTTGTTCATTTACGTAGATGGAAATAGAGATGTCTGTAGATTCTGTAATACAGGTGTGGGTTAGTCACATATATACTCATTTAACAGTGGTTTGATAAATGATAAATATCTCTTTGAAAATGGGGCAAGAGGAATTCCAAAATAAACCCCTTTATAAATACAGTGTAGCAATTCTTCATTATCTGTGTCTGTATTATTTATATGTGAAATGGTATAATTTTCATCCCAGGCCAAGTTCTCCAGTGCTCTCTCGTGGCATACTTGGCTGAAACAAACTAAATTATTTAATAGAACACTACATAGTATAGAATCAGGAAGGCAAAACCACTCCGTAATAACACACAATGAATTTTAACAATGTGACTTCTAAATGATGTTGTTCCTTGGGTCATCCATAATGCATCCTTTCATTAATGTGACTGAGAACTGTCTGTGGAAATAACAGTCTTGTGAAGATGCCTGCAATGTGTAAAGCAAATGAGGAAATATAAGTTACCTACCCTCAAGAAATTTTAAAATTGATTACTTTATCTTTTAGTACTAGAGTTATTTTTTATAACTGTTCCAGTAGATTTGGAATATTTAAGAAGAACTGAATCAATGCTGATCCTGAGAGGTAACTATTCATCATTTATTGCTTTCCTGTAAAACAAATACAGTTTTCCAGACGTCACCACTACATTGATGTGATGTGATAAGAAAAGAAAAAGTTGTATTAATACAACTATATTTCCTCTTTTGAAAGGCTTGCTTTTCTATAAAGTCAAGGAAATTTGTCTGTAATATGGGGCAAAGGAGTACATACCAGCAGGAGTATGACTTGGAAATTTATGTGATGAACGGTTTTATTTAATAAGCTTTTAAATATGCAAAAGTAAAATTCAAAACTAGAGAATTCAGTTGGATGTTTTGATATATGTGTAAGTTTACTGATTTCTTACTAAAGCTATGTATAAATTAAATTTCAACTAGAAAAAAATTGCCTTAAATCTGGTAATAAATATTTCATTCAGAGATTCTTTGGCTTAAAACATGGAGGAATAATTTGTGTAGTAAATGTAAATGAATTACCAGAAACCCACTCAGAGCATCCTACCGAATGTAAATGAGGTCACGACTGTTGCCGTGAAACAGTTGTAGCTGCTGTTCATGTGTGCTTGTAATAGTAACAGCGTATATGGTTTTACAAGCAGCGAAGTTGCATGTAATTAGAATTCTCTATGTACACAGGACAATCAGGGCCATTGATGGCTCGTGGCAGTTGAGCCTGTGGGCGATGTATACGGTAAATGCCCCTTACTAAGATCCTACTGCTCGGTTACAGTGTGGAGGTTGTGCCTGATAACACACACCAGAGCTGGATTTCTCTGTTCTCTCTCTGCACTCATAGAATTTCATCATCCCAGTGTCTTGAGATTTTAACCCCTACATTTCCTCAGCTAGAATAACTGTAGGAATTGTAAGGGGATTTGAGAAAAAGTGCTGGTGCAAGCATTAGTAATCAGCTCAAGAAGCCTTGTGCAAGGCATGTTGCTGAGCCTGCAGTTATAGCAAAATATGAAATAAAGAAACACTGGTCAGCTTCTTCGTGTGTTTTATTTGTTTGGGAAGTTGTTATTCTTTTGACCCACAGTCACTTACAGATTTCAATCCCAATTCCCTCTTGTCCCTGTGTGTGAACTTAGGAAATTAAGAAACTTTTCTGAATTTCTTTCCTTACGTGGAGTATCCCAGCATCCTGGTTTGCCCAAGATAGTCCCAGTTTGCACATCTTGTGCCCTGTTTCCTGGTTTCAGTATGTTACATGGACATTCTCTTTGTAGGTGAAGTAGAGATAACACCTCCCTCCTCGTCTTGTTGTGATGGTCAAATGAAATAACATGAAAGTAAACAGTGTGATTCTTTTGGTTTACAAAAATAAAATTTTTGTTAGAGCAGATAACCTTGAATACTGATATAATAGTGAACAATTTTATTGTTACTCTATATATAATATATATACACATACACACAACATATATATACTATGGGGGTATTGCTGTCTGAGAAACGGAGAGAATATTTTGGTAGCCATTTACTGTATATTGGTAATGAGCATTCCTTGTATTTTGAAAGGAATAATTTACTACTGTATTTATGTCATTAGAGATTTCTGCTGCACAGCTCTGTGTATCATTGTTTCAATGTCCCCATCTGTTATTTGAATTAATTTGAGGGCATTGGTACCCTTGTGGCAAAGCATTCATGTAAAATTAAAAGCATTTCTATTGATGAGCAACATGCATTTTACCTCGACGTTTCATTTCCTGGAATAACATCATTCTCCTGAAATAATAATTTGTGACAGTAATTTCTATCATGCTGCTATTGCCTTAACTTATATTTTTTTGCTAGGAAAATGAATTTAGTTTAATACCATATGGCTTGATTTTGGTATTATTATTACATGTGCTAATTAAAGGTTTGTGATTTACTATAGGGATGTTAAACTTTTGGGGAGGTGAAAATAAATTTGTTATGCTACAGTGAGATGATTAATTGAGCATTCGACTCCTACAAAACATCTAATGATATTTACACGTAGAACTTTGGCTATTTAAACTGGGAGCCTTTTGCCTCAGCCATTCAGTTTGACTTAGTCATCTTTTTTTTTTTTTTCTTTTTTTAATTCGGTCCCCATAGGGACTTTCAAAAATTGCCAATGCTGACTACATTTCAAGTCGGCATCACGGGGCATTGGGTAAAGTTTTCAATTAACAATAATCACGCCTCGGGTAAACCTCATTGGCTACGATACTGCCACTACGCAAAGATGACTTAGTCATCTTTCACCAGAAAATTTCTCTTTTATATTGAAAAACAAGAAAGTATTAATTCATGAATTCTGAATATTACCATGTGCAATAGTTTTGACAAGACTTTTTATTTATGCCATTCATTTTCTTCTCTCTCTCTCTCTTTCGAATGTGAATGGGGCTCTGGGGAAGTATATACCCCATTGGAGGAGCAGACTGCCGTTAAACTTTTGTGATGAACATTTTACACATAGATCATAGGCATGCTACTTGTGAATAATTTTTTTTTTTTTTTTTTTTTGAGCTAGTGTCAGGCTCTGTTGCCCAGGCTAGAGTGCAATGGCCTGATCACTGTAGCCTCAAACACCTGAGCTCAGGTGATCCTCCTGCTTCAGCCTTCCAAGTAGCTGGGACTACAGGCACATGCCACCGTGCCCAGCTAATTATTTTTATTTTTTGTAAAGACGGGGTCTCACTACGTTGCTTAGGCTGGTCTCGAGCTCCTATCCTCCCACCTTGCCCCTCAAAGTGCTGGGGTTACAGGTGTGAGCCACCACACCTGGCAGAAACTCTTTTATGTTCATGAAGAATGCTCAGATGATAGTCCTTTGGCCTTTTTTGTGTGTGTGATCCTGAGTGAAAGCTACATATCTTTTAAAAATTCTCCACTTCACCTACATGCAGGTGACTTGGGACTATCAAAGATTCAGTTTGTGGTGGGTTGGGGAAGGATAAGATGATGAGGTCAAGGGTTGGACATACTGAGCTTGAGTTAGTTGGTGGGACATCCAGGTGGGGATGTCCCCCACATGGTGGTTTTCCCTCTCATTGCCCTGTCCACACAGTGGACTTCATGGGCACAGGCATTCTGGGATCTCAGACAAGCAGCAGAGAAGTGTTGCTTGTGCTGAGTCTTGAAGGAATTAACCCAGCTTCAGAGGGCCTGCTCTGTTTCCCTTTCTCAAACACCTCTGTTAATCTTTGAAAGCCATACCCTTTGAAATGTTTGTGCCATGAGAACATATGCATTAAGAATTTTTGAACCAGCCCATCTAGGAAAAGGGATATAGAGAGTTTTTCCCTTGCCAGCACTGGGGTCATTTAATCGGGGCAGGTGGGAGGGAACTGGGGTGAGACCTGGCACTGTTTGGATGCTCGGGATTCCCAGAATGGGAGACCAGCTTGGTCCAGCTGGTTTTACTGTGATCCTTTTTGTTTTTGGAAGTATTAACTCTCTTGACGATTATCCTTCATGTGATGACTGTGCCCAAACTGGAATAGAACGTGAAATTGCTAGTGACTCCCAAATATGCAATGGCATTGTTGCTGTGTTTTGATATTTGGCATGATTATTGAATCACCTCATTGGAGCCAGAGAAGGAAGGCCTTTAGTCCTAGTGCTCAAAATAAGCAGGTGACATACATAGAAACTAAGGTTCAGCAAGCCACTGGCATTTAGCAAGCCTGGGGGCAAAGACACAGTGGACTTGAGACCCTTAATTCTGAGCCCAGTGCTATTTACATATAGAAAATTACTTTAAAAATTTTTATTAACAGCTTTATTGAGGAATAATTCACATATTATAAAATTCACCCTTTTAAAGTATACAAGTCAGGGGTTTTTAGTATATTCACAGAGTTTAGTATATTCCCAGTAACCTGCGCCACTCTCTAATTCCAGAACGTTTATCACTAGCAAAAGAAACCTTGCAGTCATCAGTAATCACTCCTCGTTACCCACCTTCCTACTGCTTGACAATCATCAAATTATTTTTTTTTGTCTGCATGAGTTTTGCCTATCCTGGGCATTTTGTATAAATGGAGTCATAGAAAATGTGACCTTTTGTTACTGACTTCTTTCACTTAGCATATTGTTTCCAAGGTTCATCATGCTGTAGCATGTATCAGTACTTCATTCCTTTTCATGGCTGAATAATATATCATAAGGATCTATCACATTTCGTTTAGTTATTCACCTGTTGTTAGGTATTTGGGTTGTTTGCACTTTGGGCTGGTTACGATGTGTACAAGTTATTGTGTTCGACATCTGTTTTCATTTCTCTTGGGTACATACATACCTTGGAGTGAAATTGCTGGATCATATGGTAACTGCGTTTAATTGTTTGAGAAACTGCCAAACTGTTTTCCAGAATGTCTGCACCATTTTACATTCCCATGACAATGTATAAGGGTTTAATTTCTGCATATCCTTATTGTCTCTCTTTTTGATGATAGTCATCCTAGCAAGGTGTGAAGTGGTAGCTCTTGTGATTTTGATTTACGTTTCCCTAATCTCTGATGTTGAGCATCTTCTCATGTGCTTGTTGCTATTTGTGAATCTTCTTTGGAGAAATGTTTATTCACATTCTTTGCCCATTTTTAATTGGGTTATTTATCTTTTTATTGTTGAATTTTAAGAGTTCCTTGTATATTCTGGATACAAGCCCTTTATCAGATAAATGTTTTGCAGATTTTTGTTTCCATTAGGTGGGTTATCTTTTCACTTCCTTGATGGTATCCTTGAAGCATAACAATTTTTAATTTCGATGAAGTCCAATTTATTCTTTTATTGCATATGCTTTTGGTGTCACATGTAAGAAACCGTTGCCAAATCCAAGGTCACAAAGATTTACTCCTAGGTTTTCTTCTGAGAGTTTTATAGTTTTATAGCTCTTACATTTAAGTGTTTGATCCATTTTGAGTTGATGTTTGTGTAGACTATTTTTAAATGATGAGTTATCTGTGTTTTCCAGCTGTGTTATCTTTAAAATATTTCTGGTGTTTCAATCCACATGAAATTACATGAAAAGTTTTAAGAAAAACTTTTTTTCACTCACTTCTGTCTTATGTTTGGTCATTTGGGGAAATCTACTTACTGACATAGAGTTATTAATTTTAACTTTTTTAACCTAATGCTATTGTGAGTTGAAGAATACACATGTTCTCTTTTACAGTAGCAAATACAAGTCAGTGTAGTACTGAAGGCTCTTGCTCTGTTAACCTGAACAGTTGGTCTCTGTTCTAGAACAATATCTTCATTTTCTGAGAACATTTGTTTGGGATCTTTCAATGAAAGCATCTCTCTTCCCATCAGCCTCTTATCTGCACAATGAACAAAGCTGCTGAGTAGAGGGCAAAAGCTTAAGACGTGCAGGTGACTTGGGAACTGCCATATCCCATATGCTGTAAGTGCCGAAAATTAACATCCATACCAAAGTTGGATTTGGGCAACTACACAGTCTATTCTCTTCCTTGAATAATATGCTATAAAGTTTTGTTATAAAGTCATATATTTTTAAAATTTTTGATCAAAAAAGGGTGTTTTTCCTCATTCTTTACTATACTTAGCTCACCATGTGGTGACACTCCTTTTTTTGCAAATAGCATATTTTAAATTTAAGGGTGTCAAGATCTCTGAAAATGTACTTTGTATTTCAAAGAACTTTTGCTACCCTGAACTATCACATATTGAGTAAAAAGCTGAAATGGAATTTTTGCATTGAATTCACATAAATTATTTTGTATGCTTTGGTTATTATTTTGGTATTCTTAGGTTTTCAGGTTGTCAAAAATTATTTTATTATACATACCTGAGTTTCACGCTTTATGGCAATAAATATAAAATTTGAGAATTTTCTAATAAATACTGCCATAGTTATGATATAAAGGGTCATGGACATTAAAGCGATAAAATAGTTTACTTCTCAGTGTTAAACAAAACAACAGATTTTCAATATAATTTTTATTTTTAAATGATCAGTAATGATTTTCATGTAGTGGATTAGTAATGTAGTATTTGACAAAGCTGTTTCTAGCACTTCAGAGGGATTTTATTCTGTAAAAAAAAAAAAAAATTACAATTTTGCACCTGCCTTGAATATGGATAGAAGCAGCTTTCAGCCACAAGGGATTACATTCTGGACCTAGCTGTGAATTGCTTCACGTTCTCTTACTGTGACCTTCTCGAGGGACTTGGAAGGCTGCACCAGGGACAGGAAGTTTGCTATATTTTGGAATGCAAGGAAAAATATTGGCACATTGTTTCTCCAGATGACTTTAGGAACACTTTTCTTTCTGTGCGGGGTTGGGAGGGTGGGCTGTATGTGGAGAGATTGGCCGTGTGGGTTGGCTTGTGTCTGAAGAAGGAGCCCTTTCAGACTCGGATCTGATTACAGAAATGGGGAAATAAAGCTGCAGTAGGGACTGCTTTTGTTTCTGGATATAAGGGAAGGCTTCTGTCAGTTTAAAAGATGTTCGTGTCTGGGCGAGCAGTCGTTAGATAGAGAACCGATCATGGGAGAAGTTCAAGTTGTGTGTTTGAGTGCAGCAGGTAACAGCTTTACTCATCTGCTGCTTTAATTTTTTTCAAAAGCTGTGTCTTCTTGATTGTTGGCTATTAGGAGTAGCTCACATTTATCTAGTATTTACTCTGTACCAAGCAGTGTGCTTTCTTTAGATGGATCATGTAGCCTTCATAAAAACCGCAGCTGAGTACTGTTGTTATCACCATTTTATTGGGGAGATGACAGAGGTCATTATTGGAGTTGGGCTGCCAGTCCACACAGAACCCAAATTCTTACATGAATTTTGGAAAAAATATTTAAGTAATCTATGTTAAAATGCATCTTGTTTTTCATGTCTTTAAATGCATATTATATGAGAACTTTTTTCTGTACCTCTAGGCTTTCTCAGACAGTATTTATTTTTCCCTCTCAAAACAGAAGGCCAGGCACGGTGGCTCACGCCTGTAATCCTAACACTCTGGGAGGCCGAGGCAGGTGGATCCCTCAAGGTCAGGAGTTCGAGACCAGCCTGAGCAAGAGCAAGACCCCGTCTCTACTAAAAATAGAAAGAAATTAATTGGACAACTAAAAATATATAGAAAAAAATTAGCTGGGCACGGTGGCGCATGTCTGTAGTCCCAACTACTCGGGAGGCTGAGGCAGAAGGATCGCTTGAGCCCAGGAGTTTGAGGTTGCTGTGAGCTAGGCTGACGCCACGGCACTCATTCTAGCCCGGGCAACAAAGCGAGACTGTCTTAAAAAAAAAAAAAAAAACCAAAACAGAAACTAGAGCCCTGACATCCCTTGCGTTTCTGAGACAACTGCTAGTCATGATACTAATAATATTAGTATCATAATCTATATTTTATTAAATCTTAAGCATCAATTGTAAGAAGCACTATTATTTTATATATGTAGCTAAGAAAGAAAAAAGATGCCACATAAACTCTAATGGTGCTTTTTATCACCTAAAATTTTATTTTATACTTGTTAAGTTCTTTGAGACTTATTTAAACATAGATGTTCATTCAGTCTTGGGTCCATACAGATAAGAATGTATGTGCAAAATAAGGTGTTTCTAAGGCTTCTTTACATTCAGAGTTGATCTCTTCTGTGTTATTTTTCCATGCCACGGAAGATGGCCATGTGTTTGCACACAGTATGGTCCTCTGTGCCATCAAAAGCATTGTTGTACAGCACTTCTTAGGAATGCCACTGTCGTCCCCAGGGTTTCCTTCCAAGCTACTGATGCCCATTCTACAAGTTCTAATGGGTATGCACGGGCAATGAGGATATATTACAGCTGCCACCTGGTCAGCAGTGACTGTAAGATACAATCTCAATTTTGAAGATTCATTGGAGATTTAAAACTTAGTGTGTAATTTTAGAGGAAGATCAAAAGCCCAGGTTTCTTAACTTCATCACCTTTGATGGAGCTCATCACTGCATTTCCTGAATATGCTTGTGTTACTTATTAGTAATGATAACACAGTACAAGCAGAGTGCTAATGACAGTATTAAGCAGGGCTAGCTGCTTAATTCTCTCTTGAGAATTTGCACAAGGATGTATCAATGCCCTGGGATCTGAAATGAAAATATCAAGATGTAGAAAGGTACCAAAAGCCCATTATAGCCATGTGGAAGCTGTGTGATCTTAAGCAAGTTACTTAATTTCTCTGTGCCTCATTTTCTTCAACTAGAGAAAGTAAGGATGATAGTTTCCACTTCAGGGTTTTTTTTAATTTAATGAGTTAATATCTGTAGAGCCATTAAAAACATTGCTTGGATATACTGGTAAGTGCTATTTATGTTAAATAATACAAATAAATGGCTGCTATCATCAGGAAGTAGGGAACAAAGTGTAATATAAGCAGAGGAGGCCAGCCAGGGAGAGGAGAGAATGGAGCAGATATGCAGAAACTGTGCACAAGGCCCTGCTGGCCATGAGGGAGTCCTAGGCACAGAAAGATTCAGTTTCCAGAGCCGCCTCCTTCCCGACTGGAGGAGCCTAATGGCGGGATGGGGGATGAGGAGTGAGTCGGGGCTTGTACTTTCGTTTACGTAGAATTTTCCCTGACTGTAAATAAAGGTCATTTGTGTGTGTGTGTGTGTAGGAGAGAGTGTGTGTCAGAATGGAGGTGGTGGCTGATGGAGACTCTAGGGCGCAGCTGGGAATGATGGATGCTGAGGCTTCACTACCCAACATGCCCTCACCCAGCTCGTCAACCACTGACCTCTAGTATTCTTACCAAAAATAGCCCTACTGTTTAAAGTTGTTTGTGTTTTTTTTTTTAGGTCGCTTGGTCACTCTGTTACTTTCCAGCCAAAGCCTTTTGACTGTTTCCTCAATATCTTTTGGTCCTGAAATAACCCAGCCTGCAGGGTTGTAAATCTGCTAGGCCCTCTTCAGTTGGAAAGTTTTTATAGGACTAGAGAAACCTGAAGCATCACCTTATCAGAAGTAAGTTGACTCAAGCTATCACAGGAAGTTTCCCCTTGTACAAAGTCTGCCTGCTTTGGGCTCTTGATCTGTGAGCCAATTCCATGCTTATCTGATGTCGGCCTAACATAGAACCAAGGCTCTTATTCTCACCTAATTCTGGTTTTTTTCTTCCGTGCTGTTTTGGGAAAGAACTCTTCTCCTTTCTGTTCTCTGCAATTCCTCATGTTAAATAACTGAAGTCGTAACCACAGAGTGAAGAAAGTGGAGCTTAGAATTCTGTTGACCTGCTTTCCAGTGCTGGCAAGAAGAGCCTCAGTTTCATGTCTGTCCTGGGGGTCCTGTCTGTCACCATGCTCTTTAAGCTCATGGTCTCGCAAATGATAGTATCAGCTTAATAAAGGCAATGATATTTGCTCCCAATTAGAGCAGTGGGGTGAGACTGAGGATCAGTTGGGGGCCTTTTCCAAACAACATTCCTCCTCCCTTCTCCCCCACAGAGACCTTACTGAAATGAACCCAGTGTTGGGTAGCGGATAGAAATCCAAGCTGTGATGCTTCCGTTCCCAGCCCTTCCCATCTTCCTCCAATCCCTGAGCTCTTGTTTGGAGGACATATTATACCTCCACATTAGTCACCTTAGGAGGTTAAATACTTATCTCAGTTTTCTTAAAATATTTATTGGCAGTCATTTATAGCTTGAAAGCAATCTTGGAAAGTAGTAGTATTATAGTTTTCATTTTACAGATAAGAAAACAAGAGTCAGCAGTTAGGTAATTGCCTAAAGATAGAAACAAAAGATAAGCTCCATTATGAACTTAAATCAGCTGAAGTTTCTTGTTTTCGTGTTAAGAGTAATTATCAGGAGGAGGATTTGGCAAGAATGGAGGGCTGTGGCTGTCTCCAGCCCATCATCCTCAGCGTGCTCACACCTCACCGAGGGGACCAGTCAGTTCCATAATGGGTGCAGCTGCCTCTAGGGCAGAAGGGGCTGTGTGCAGGAGGCTAGCTCTCAGCACAGGAGCCAGGCAGGCGGCCAAGGTGAGGAAAGTGTGAGGGCTTAGCAAGACCTGTGGAAGGAAGTTCGTGGATTGAAGCCATCAGTTCACAGGGCTGATGGCTTGCATGGGAGCCTAGCTTTAGGCCAGAGCAAACAGACTTTCTCTGCCAGGTAAAGCCTGTTTATTTTTGTCTTTTATTTAGTTGTATATTGTAGGCCTTCTCCCTTCCTTATTTTTTTTTTTTAACTGAGAGTAGAAATGGCAGCTGAAGTTCATTTCTTTCTAAGAGAGAAAGAAGGAATATAGAAATGGTACAAGGGTACATGTTAAGTTCTTCATACTTTCAGTGGGAGCAGTAATTTGTTCAATAGGTTATTTTTACCCTAGACCTTAATAGTGCTGAGTTTGGGTTATCTTGAACCTTTGGATGTTAATTTACCATTGAAAAGAGACCAGCTCAACTGCTTTTAGACAGACCGTCATGAAGGTCATAAACACTGTTTAAAGGTAAGCTCAGCTTGCCTGTTTTAAGAATATGGTGAGCACAGCAACTGGGTCAAAGGACAGTTCTAAATAATATAAAACAGAAACATCCTTTAAAACTTCCATTTGCTATTATTTACATCAGATTTTGGGGAAGAAAGTAGAGAAAGCGACTGAAGTATCATTCTTTCTCCCATTTTCTTGTGTTTGAAAGCCCCCTAGGTTGCTGTCTGTAGGTTAATCCATCCCCACATCCAGAGGTAGGACTCTCGATGTTCTCAGGGACATGCAGCGTGATACCTGTTTCTGATTTAATCATCGTCCTTAATATTCATCCTCCCTGATCCTCATTTTCTTCTTTGCCTCTAACCCCACTAGAAAGTCCCTTTCCACTAGCATCTCTGGTCGTGGAGCTCTCCACAGGGAAGAGGTTGGGATAACCCCACAAATATTTACAGACCATCATTTGTCTTCTCCTTGTTCCTTTCTACTGTAGAACTAATTTCAGTCACAATTTTTAATCCATTTGCAACTTTTTTCATTCAGCTCTTTCTCAAGCACCCAGTACAGTGAAGCGTGCTGGGCTCTCAGAACTCTGGAGCTAAAGGAAGCAAATAAAGGGGCTGGGATTTGAAACTGTTTCTCTGCCTTCAAAATCTCTGCTTTTGCAGTACCTCCCGGTTACATATTCAGGATAAATCAACTTCTCACATTTGGGATTTTGTCTATTTTAAATTTTAAAATGTCTAATCAGAATAATGTGTTTTCCTTAAAGTATTACCCTGCTTTACTTTAATTTAAAAATTGAAGGGACACAGTTGGTACGAATAGAGCAATTCTTTTAAACATTCCCAATAATGAAGCTGTTTAAACTTAGAAAAAATGACATCTGACTTTAGCTGCTTCATCGTATTAATTAATTGTGTAAGGAGGGACATTGATATTTGGCTACAAACAGAGGCCTTGCTTTTCATTTTGTAACCTTTTGCCCAGAATTTAAGTTCCAGCTGTTAATTTGAAATGTTCCCCTAAGTTAGAAAAATATAGATAAATATATGTTCTCTTCTTATTGTAATAGTTATTTTTCTTAGTTGTGAATAAGACCTTGCAAGTTTGTCCTCTCTCTCTCTCTCTTCTCACACACACACACACACACACACACACAACTAGTAAACCAGAGCTACGGTTATTTCAAGAGTGTGACGCTCTAATGACTCTGTGTTCCATGTTACTCTCCTTAACTTACTTGACCTTCAGAGGTTCTCCGTAGAACTGCTCTCTTACACAGGCTGGTTCTGTGCTGCATTTCTTAACATCCCTGTCATCTCCCAACTGCAGAGTTCTTGTGTGGAAAGCACTAATCTAAAACCTCTCCCACCATTATCTTCCCTTTATCATTTAACAACTTAATTAGTTCTACCTTATACCATCTTTTTTTTTTTTTGAGACAGGGTCTCACTCTGTCACTCAGGCTAGAGTGCAGTGGCATCATCATAGCTCACTGCAACCTCCAACTCCTGGGCTCAAGCAATCCTCCTGCATCAGCCTCCCAAGCAGCTGGGACTATAGGCACATGGCACCACGCCTGGCTAATTTTTGTTTTTTATAGAGATGGGGTCTCGCTCAGGCTGGTCTTGAACTCCTGGCTTCAAGCAATCCTACTGCCTTTGTCTCCCGAAGTGCTAGGATTACAGGTGTGAGCCACTGTGCCTGGCCTTTACACCATCTTTATTCTCATATTTTACTTATCTCCTTTGATGTCTTTTACTCTTCCTCTTAGCCTCTGAAGTTTTGCCCTTTATCCAAGGAAAATTACTCTGTTTCATCAGATGCAGTACATACAAAGGGAAAGAGACTTTGAACTTAGGCTTCAGATTGAAATTCAGTTCTACTGCTTAACCAACCATAGAAACCTTAGGTACCATTTTGTTGTTTTTACTTCTAAAACAGGTCTAGCATATACCTTTTTTTTTTTTTTTTTGAGACAGAGTCTTGCTCTGTCACCCAGACTCGTGGGCTCAAGTGATCCTCCTGCCTTAGCCTCCTGAGTAGCTGGGACTATGGACACTGACCACCACGGCTGACTAATTTTTTGTATTTTTAGTAGAATCAGTGTCTCAATTCTTGCTCAGGCTGGTCTCAAACTCCTGGGCTCAAGTGATCCTCTCTCCTTGGCCTCCCAAAATGCTAGGATTACAGGCATAATATTAATATATACCTTTCTCACAAGGTAATAAGAAGATTATCTAAGATCATGTGTGAAAAGCACTTAAAACTGTGCCTGGCACACTCTAGGAATTCAAACATGAATATTTCTCACCTCTGCCTTCCACTTCCTCCCAGGCTCCATGTGCGAAGTGAGGTGTGGTGATTCTTCAGAGATTTCCTGAGATTTTGTATCTGCAACAACATCTTTCCTCCTTATATTTATTACTTTTCCTCATATAACTTTTTTTAATTCCATATCATCTTTTTTTATTACCATTATTATAACCGTACTGATGTCTCTCATTATTAAAAATACCTCATTATTGGTTAAATAGACTTTTGTGGAATATCCTGAAAATCTATTTGCCATGTAAAACGTTCTGAAGACAAATGTGATCCAGCATTCAGACTGCAAATTTATTAATGTTAAAAAGAAAACTTTTTTAAACTTTTTATTTTGAAATAATTTTAGGCTTGTAGGAATTAGAAAAATAGTAGAGAGTTCCTATATACTATACTTTTAACCTGTCTTCCCCTGTATACTATAGTACAGTTATCAAAACTGTGAAATTGACATGGGTTCATCACTGTTAATGAAACTCTCGACTTCATTTGAATTCCATGAGTTTTTTCACTACTGCCCTTTTTCTATTCCAGGAATTCAGTCCAGTATCCCACGTTGCATTCAGTTGTCCTTCCCTCATTTATGACAGTTCCTCAGTCTGCCCCAGTCTTTCATGATCTTGACACTTTTGAAGAATTCTGATTATTTATCTTGTAGAATGGCCTTCATTTTGGGTTTTTCTGATGTTTTCTTTTAATTTCATTGAGGCTGTTGCATTATTGGGAAGGACACTGCAGAGGTGAGGTGATGCCCTCTTCTCGGGAATACATGATGTCAGTAAAGCTCAGTACTGGTCACGTACACCTTCATCACTTGGTTGAGGTGGTCTCTGCCAGGTTTCTCCATTATAAAGTTACAACCACTCCCTTTGTAATTAGTAAATATTTGGGAGGAGATACTTGGATGTTATGCATATGTCTTGTTTTTGTTCAAACCCACTCATTTCTTCATTCTCCTGTGGATCTTGCCTGCAGCAATATTACAGTGGTGTTCTGGTAGTGATTTTCTATTTCCCTCCTTCCTTCTATATTTACTAATGGAATTTCTCTGTAAAGAAGATTTATCTCTGTATTTATTTCTTTATTATCATCAACTGTGTCAGTATGACTCATGGATGTTTATTTTATTCTTTGGCTTTATAATCCAGTATTATTCGTATTTACTTTGTTGCTGAAATTATTCCAGCTTTGGTTATAGTTGGCTTCTGTGTCCTTAAATGTGCCTCTGTTTTTTTGCTTTGTTTTGTTTTGTTTAAGTACTTTTGTACTTTCCGATACACCACAAGATGCTCCTGCCCCAGCTCTGGATGGAATGACTTCTCCAAGGAGATCTTATTCCTTTTAATAAAGACCTGGGTACTAGGTGGGCTTATTGCTATGAGTGTCAGTGCTACTAGGCCTCAAGCACAGAGTTAGGAAAAATGTATACACACATCTATATGCATTTTTTCTGTATCCGTCTATCTCTGTGTATAAACTCAGGAGTTCATACTGTGTAGTTCTGCTATCTAGCACAAGGTTCCTTTTAACAATCCTCCTTTGCTTATTTATAACTTCGTTTGTCAACAGTAAGAGATGGGCTTTCATTATGAAAAACTGATTAGCCATTTTTGGGTGGCTCTGTTTTTGGATTCTTTCTTCTGTTGCGTTGATCTTGTGTCTATGAATTCACCAGTACAACACAGTCTTGATTATTAGTTAGTCTTAAATAGTGTGATTCTTCTGATTCAAAATTGTTTTGACTATTGTAGCTCCGTTGCCTTTCCCTGTAAATATTAGAATCAGCTTTTCTATACCTACCAAAAAAAAAACCTGCCAGGATTTTAATTGTAATTATATTAAATCTATAACTCATTTTGGGGAGAATTGACATCTTAACTATAATGAACTTCCAATCCATGAACATCTAATGTCTCTTCATTTCTTTGTATCTTCTTTTGATTTCTTTCAAAGGTTTTTTCATTTTCAGCATACAGATTCTATACATGTTTTGTTAGATTTATATTTTTACTTTCTTTTAACTGTTATAAAAGGTATTATATAATTTAAAATTCATTTCCAATTATCCATTGCTAATATATAGAAATGTGATTGGCTTTTGTGAATTAACTTGCTATTCTTCAGCCTTGCTAATCTTACTAGTTCTAGGAACTTTTAAATAGACTTCTAAGGATTTTCTATGTAGATATTCCTGTTCTCCACAAATAAGGACAATTTTATTTCTCCCTTTCCAATCTGTATGCTTTATTTGTATATTTATTTATCTTTTGCCTTAATTGCAGTGGCTAGAACTTCTAATACTATGTTGAATTAAGAGTGGTAAGAGTAGATATCCTTTCCTTGTTCTTGATTTTAGAGGGAAAACATTTGTTCTTTCACCACAAAATATGTTAACCGTGGGTTTTTTGTAGATGTCTTCATCAGGTTAGAGAGGTTCTCTTCTCTTCTTAGTTTGCTAAAAGTTTTTATCATGAATGGATATTGAATTTTATGAAATGCTTATTCTACATCAATTTATGTAATCACGTATGGGTTCTTTTTGATCTGTAAATGTGGTGGATTACATTAATTAATTTTCAAATATTGGACCATTTCAAATATCGAATTCCTGGGATGAATTCCAGTTGACATTGATATATTACTGTTAATATTTGGTGAGAATATTTACCTTTGGGTTTATGAGGAATATTGGTGTACTTATCTTTTCCTGTACTGTCTTTGTCTGGTTTTGGTATCATAGTAATACTGGCCTTATGAGTTAGAAAGTATTCCCTTCTCTTATATTTTCTAGAAGAAATTTTATGGAATTGGTATTATTTCTTCTTTAAGTGTTTGATAGAATTTGCCAGTGAAATATCTGGGCTTTAGGATTCCTTTTTTGGGTAAAGTTTTCTAACCACAAATTTAATTTCTGTAAGAGAAGACCATTCAAGTTATCTGTTTCTTCTTCAGTGAGTTTGGTAGTTTGTGATTTTCAAGAAATTAGTCTATTTCATCTAAATTGTTAAATTTATATGTGTAGAGTTATTCTTAGTGTACCCTGTTATCCTTTTCCTGTCTGTTGGATCTGTAGTGACATCCCCTTTTTTTCTATTATTGATAAGCTTTAGATTTGATTGATCTTTCTCTACTGTTTTTCTGCTATGAATTTCATTGATATCTGCTCTCATTTCTTACCTCTTTTTGAAATTTTTTTGATTTGTGCTTTTCTTTCTTTCTGATTGCTTTGGGCTTATTTTGCTCTTTTTTCCAGTTTCTTGAAGTGGAAGTTTAGATTGTTGATTTGAGCCCTTTCTACTTTTATAATGCTAGCATTTAATGTTACAAATTTCTTTCTAAGAACTGCTTTTGTAGCATCCCGTATACATTGAAAATCCCAAAAGACATTGTTAAAATTTTTGCTTTTAAACATCATACTTATTTTAAAGAAATTAAGAAAAGAAGAATAGTCTGTAATATTTACCCAGATATTTACTATTTCTGTTGCTTTTCCTTCATTCCTGATGTTTCCAGTTTCCTTCTGGTACTGTTTCCCTGTGTTTGCAGTACTCTCTTTAGCATTTCTTTTAAAGCAGATCTGCTGACAACAGATTTTTCTCTTAGTTTTTCTTCATTTGAGAACATCTTTATTTCATCTTCATTTGTCAAGGGTATTTTCACTGGATGTAGAATTCTAATTGGTTGACAGTTCTTTTCTTTCAGGACTTGAAAAATGTTCCACTTTCTGGCCTCCAAGATTTCTGATGAAAAATCAGCCATCATTTGAATCATCGTTTTCGTGTAGATAGTAGTGTGTCGTTTTAATCAGGCTGTTTTCAGAGTTTTTTCCTTTGACTTCATTGCTCAGCAGTTGGTGATGTGTGAGGTCATGGGTTTCTTTAAGCTTATCCTGTTTGGTATTCTCTGAAAATTTTGAATCTATAACTTTATATCTTTTACTAGATTTCAAGAGTTTTTAGCCATTGTTTCTTCATTTTTTTTTCCAGTACCATAATTTCTCCTCTCCTTCTGGACTCTGATAGCATGAATATTAGACCTTTTGGTATTATCCCACAGAATTGTGAGGATCTGTTTGTTTTTCTTTCTTTCTGTTACTCATATTGTATAATTTCTATTGAATTATCTTCAGACGTACTGACTGTTCCCTCCGTATCAGATCTGACCTCTGGGTGCACCACCCAGTAACCAGTCTGGGTCTTGAGTGGTGATCTACACTGCAGTTCAGTTCTCAAAGTGTTTGCAGGTTGTTTATGGTCAGATTCATGCATGCACAGCTTGGAGGTGAGCCCAAGAGTTCATACACAACTTTACGGGGTCACTCTCTTGAGCTCCATCCTCTCTGTCATCTCCCTGACATTTTCTGGCTCCTGGGTGGCCCCTTCCCAGTCCTCTGGACAAAAAGTCAAAGCTTTAGTTTTTTCCTCTCTGCACACTTCCCGCAATTGCATTTGCATCCAGGGCCAAGTGGCAGAGAGACAAAGCAATAGTTATTTGCCCCATACTCTTGGGACCGCAACTTCTCTGGTCAGAGAGGATTCCTCTCTTGCAGGGTTTTAGCGACCTGCCCAGCTGTTACCACCACCATCATTGCCACTGGATTGCTTGAAACTGTGATGCGATGCTAGGTCAGATTCCTATCCTCTTCCTGTTTCTGCCTGCTGCTGCTTACTTTTTAAGAGTCTTCAGAATGCTGTCCCATGCATTCTGTTCAAGGGTTTATAATCACATTCAGTGGAGAAACAGGGTGGGCTCTACTGTATCTTATCTGGCACCTCAGAAGAATCTCAGGGAGGCTATGGCTTTCCAGGCTGAGGCTCCCTTGTTTTCAATATGTTAAATATTTGCTTATGTGTCAACCTAGATGTATATATATATAGAGAGAGAGAGTTTGTGAACCTATACCACTGTGAGAAACAGATTTAGCAGTTAGAATACAATATATTTGTGTACAGGTCTTTTTCTCTTCAGCATTGCAACATCAAGTCAGAAACAGTATTTCCAAAGGTGGAGCAAGGTGGCTCCCACCTGTAATCCCAGCACTTTGGGAGGCTGAGGCTAGAAGATCACTTGAGCCCAGGAGATGGAGGTTGCAGTGAGCTGTGATCACGCCTCTGCACTCCAAGCTAGACGCTGGACGAGTGAGTGAGACCCTGTCTCAAGACAAACAAACAAAACGCCTATTAAAAAAAAAGAAACACTATTTCCAAAGCTGGTAGGGCAGCGCCTCTCATCCCTCTCAGTGTATTTGTATTTGTCATTCATTTGTAATACAATTAGATTCATCTGGTAAGACAGCATTTTAAAGGCTGGATTTCATATTTTTAAGATACCGTGAATTACCAGCATGTTCTAGGTCTAACGGTGTGCAAAGTTGTCCTTCAATATTAGTTGTTTCTTCCACTTACCATCCCTCACTTGGACCCCACTCAGCAACAACCTTTTTCCGTTTTTATTACAGTACTCTAGTACTGGTATGTAAACAATATTCTAGGACTTGATTGGTGATTATGTCATGGCTTCTTGCATATGAATATACTTGATAACTGAAATGGACAAGACTTTAAAATTCATTTGAATTTTTCATATGAATATATATTTCAGAGTTCAAATGAAAATATAATACAATGATATGGTTTTTTGAAACCAAGTTGTTACCATATCATGTCTCTCAGTTTCATATTACTGGATTATCCATAACAAACCATGATTTCTGGTCTAATTTTGAACCTGTTAACCACATCTTTGTAATACAGAAAGTGGTAAGTATTTATCTGGTTGCTATCTTATTAGGCCAATAGCAATTAAGATTAAAGACTGTCATTCCTCATCTGCACCAGAAATGTCTGAGATAGAAAAGCTGTTCACTCAGAATTAAAGTTCACCTCTACTTGGATCAGTGCTTTTCATTAAAGAAGTAAGTGCCTTTTATCAGCATAGATTAAAACATTAGGAAGGACTAAGCCGGAAACACAGCCGACAAACTAAAGCACTCTGGTTTTTTTCAACTCGTATCTTCATAGCATGAATTTACTTTTAGAATTTGAAGTGCTGTGTTATGGGGTTCAAAAATATCATGGTAGCACCAGAATTCAGAATGGCATGCAGCCTCTCCTTTGAGGTGACTCTCTGGCTACAGTTGAAGAAAGTGTTTATTTTGTTAGAAAGGGTTAGATTTGGTTATTGTGTGTGGACAACAGTGATTCTGGGAGATGGACATTATGATCCAGAATGGTAAAGTTGTTTTATGAACTATTCATATGTGATTCTCATGATAGAAATAATCCTAAATCGTAGATCATTGGCTCCAAAATCACTAAAATGATTTAGAATGTCGCTGGGAAGACCTAAGAGGGATAAATATCTAACTAGTGTAGAATGATTTATACTTTTATTAAGTTGATTATTATTGACATAAAAACAGCCCAACAATGAATACAAATTTGAGATAGGTAGTAAAGGTAATGTGGCCAGTAGATTAGAGACTCCAAAACTTGACTTTGCCCTTTTCCCCTGCTAATAAATGGAAGGTATTATTGCAGTCTTTATGTTAGAGAGTTATTTTATGAGGGAAGGGGATTAGTACTTAAAGAAACATAGGATTCATTTTGTAAACGGTTTTGAAAATGTAAACTAGGGCTTTGTTAGTGCTTTGCAGATGGTACAAAACAAACTTGAACTACTTAATCAGAAAAAGATACTGTAGGACTATCGAGAAATGCAGGGACAAGAATGTAGCAGAGGACTAAGACAAGGAACCAAAAAGATGGAAGATGACCTGATCGCACAACTTGGGTTACATGTTCATTCTTGAGCCAGTTAACTGTGTCTGGGAAGTCGAGGCATTTAGTATAAATGTTGTGGCTGTGGTTTCTCCTCTGTGGGAGAAGAGTGACATTTACTGGGTATGGGTTTAAACTAGACAGAACTCCCAAAAGTTATCTATCACAGTGCCATGTTTAAATTTCTAGCTTATTATAATTAAAGTCTGTAATGGTCTGTGGCCTTCAGGAAAGTTACAGAATTTATCAAACCCACAAATATAATAAGTTTCTCAACCATTTTCATTCACAAGCTGTCAAACTGTTTTAACAATTTTCCTCCAGGTGGCTGCTCTATATCTTAAAGATCACTGCATTTCTAATGGTATTATGTTTTTTTTAAAAGAGATGACTTCCCTTTCCTCTTACGTAATCCACCACCGTTATTTTAGAACTCTTTATATAGTGCACTTTTCCTCCATATATAGGCATATTCTTTAGTGCAGTTTTGCTTACATTGCACTGGACTTCTCTCCTTCCCTTCACTCATGCTGGACCTTTTCTGAGACCTAAGAAATTTCAACTTTCAAATTTAGGAAATACGGCTTTAATATATCCATAAATGATGTGGCATTTTCGAAAGGTCACATTTTTTATGGTTGGAAGGAAAATTGGAAATATTTGTGAGTCATTTTAGTTGTCTGAGTGTAATGCCAATTTCTCTCTCCCAGGTTAGATGCTTAATTTAAACAGAGTATCACTTTATCTCTTTATGTCTGATTTTAATTTTTGTGATGTGACAGAATGTAATAATACAATCCCTTGGCGTAGAAATTTTCATGTGTAGTTGTGGGTGGTACATGTTGCTTCCATCAGCTTTTCTGTCCGTGCCTCTGATAGCAGTGGTGTTGCACTGGACCTCAGCCACCTCACATGTCTCCATTGTCTTCATTTCAGAATTCAGCTCTCGATTTCCACATCTAAGGGAGACAGACGTTCTTGGTTTTCTGTCCAGCTCTGTCATTTATTAACAGAGTGACTTTGGACTCGTTATTTCACCTCTTTGAACTTTAGTTTTTCTCATCTAGTTATTTGGGATGAAGAGCTTATAAAGCCGTTGACCTTTAAAAACAACACTTAATTTGGTTCTTGGAAAATAATCACCGCTCATTAAATGGTAACTACTATTAATTTTTAGTTAATGATGTAGGTGTTTCCTACACAACGTAACTTCACCAAGGAGAAGCCCCTATCCTAGTTCATTTTATATCTCCTTTGTTGCTTTGCAGCGCAACTATATATGGCTTTCCAAAACTTGGAGCTCCCAGAAGCTATCATAGCAAGTTGGGACAATGATACAATAGGTGTGAAATAAATGGCAAGCTTGTTACCTAGTCAGGTCATGTTAAATTGTTTCAGTCTATTAAATTGTGAAAGCTCTGAGTAGAGTTGAAAGAGGAATTTCTATGGAATAAAGAAAACAAATGGTGGTGATATATTTGGAGACTCAAACTCAAATACATGAAGTAGAAAATGGAAACCGAAAAAACAAACCTGTATGTAGTAAAGTGAAGCATGTAGGTTGAAGCCATGTGTGTATTTTTCCTTAGATCTTGGGATTCCTATATTAATGTCAATAAAATAATACAATTTTTAAGAACAGGAAAATCATCCCGCTTTGCCCATTGTTAGCCAGGCCATCAGTCAAACGTCCTGTACTCTGTTTTGGACTCTAGAATTAAAGAAAGAAAACTGGAAATGGTCCAGAGAAGAGCAATAGAAGTAATCAAAGGATGATTTAAAAAGGCCCATGAGGAAAGGGTAAGGAGTTGTGAATCTTTAGTTCAAAGAGAAGTTTAAGAGGCCACTTAATAACAGCTTCCAATATGTGAAGAGTTGTCACGATTATAATACTGAGCAGTTATTTCCTTTTTTACTAAGAACTGAAAAAAGGGAAATGGTTTGAGAGATACCTAGGTTAGATAAAAAGAAGTATTTCTTGCACATGAGAGAATGTGTAGTCAGACTTTCTGTTCCACATATCTTTGACTGTTTGGCTATGTTCTTAGCAGGTGGGCTACAAGCCTTCACTGAACCTTTGTCGACTTACAGTCTTATCCTCAAAAGTAGCGTATTTTCTCATACTATCTTTTATTTCTTGGTTCTTTCATGCATGTTAGTCTCTCTTTTGCATCTCCAACTCACCTCTCTCTCTGTTCCAAGTTACAAAGTAGTACGGAGCACAAAATGAATTCTTGTGGCCACTGAGAGATTTTCTTAGACCTGATCAATTAGGCTACTGAGGCAGATTTTTCCCCACAATCTTTATGACTATACTTGGAATTACTCAAAATATAGTAAATTATATTTAAAAATAGCACCTTTCCTAGAGAAATTTTCACAGTTAATGGGAAAAGTCTCCAAGGAAAATTTTGTGCCACAATGATAGTTTAGTAAATTTGTTAACTAATTGTGTTTCCTGTCACTAAACATGGAAAATATGTATGTGTTTTCAAAGTGGGAGCTGCTAAGTTAGTGGAGTTTAAAAGCTAAGTATATAGAACATACTGAGCACATTTATAGGGAAATATATGAGAGTGATAACTAATTAATATATGCCAACCCATTGGGGTAAAAATAGTGGCAGGGAGGAGCAAAGTGATGATTTGGTTGTCCCTTTACTCAATCACAAACACTAAATTGGGACTGGTACAGAATTTTAAATGCCTTTTTCTTGAGCCTTACTGTTGTGATCTTTCTTTAGAACAGTTTGATATACCCTTCCGAAGGCTGGCCTCTGTGGCTGTTGTCTGTGCCAAATTACAACACAGAACAAGGGACTGTTCTGTTTTATTTACTGAGAATAGTGCTTAATAAGTACTATTTGACAACATGCTGAATTAAGAGAATGTTATAAGGATGTTTCACAAAGGAAAGTGAGTAAAACATCTGATGTTTACTAGTTCTATTTATCTGTAAGTTGATAGCAATGGAAAGCTACTCTTAAAGCTTTATTTTTAAAATTTGGTTTAATACATATGAATATGTATGCTGAGAGCAAATGATTTCATGTGGTCCCAGATTTATACAATATCTTGATATAGTTAATGCTATTTCAGAATCCAGTTTTTTGCCTTGTTGATTTGAAATGTATCAGACCCTGGCTGGTAATGGATTTATGTTAACCAAACTCATGCAGTACTGATTTGTAACCTGGGATACATCCATGATTATTGCCTTTTCTTTCACCTTTGACTTTTGTCTTATCCCACTATCTTATCTTAGTTTATAATCATAACTATGGTTTCCTTTCTAAAAGTGGGATCTCAAGTGGAAATTATGCTGCGTGTTCATTTATTTATGTAACTGTATTTATATGAGTATAACAAAGGTCAGTGAGATTTAATGTCCAAGGGGAGAAATAACTGTCAAAAATTTTTATAATACTTCTATTTATATTTCAGTGTCACAAGCTAAGCATTTATCTCCAGTTTAATTCCTCACAGATTTTAGCATATGAAAATACTCCTGTGGGACATTCAAGCGTAGGTCCATTTTTTAATAGACATCTATACGTATAGTCAGGTACAACATGTAAAATCATTAACCTGTATGTTGAAGTATAAAGTACTACCACTTGTGATTTTTTTTCTAGTTAGGCTTCTTCCTTAAATATGCTTTAAAGATAAGAATTACATAATTGTAAATGCTCCTTGCAACTTAAAGATTCTGTGCTTCATTGACATTAAGCTTGTGTGAGACTGGTATTCTGTCTGAATATACAAGTAGCCATCTGTTACACAGTTGTAGGGTGATATATACTTGTGACTTTATGTCAAAGGATATTTATATTTTGTCACTGGCAGTACAGCCTAAAAAAAACCTGAATTATTGCATAATCAAATAATACCTGCTTTTCCCTTCTTTTCTTTACTTTGGAGCTGGTGCAAGTCTATTGAACAGAGCAAGTGCCAGAGTCAAACAAGAGAAAGATATCAGTAAGGATATATAGAACAATCAATTAGCGACTAGTTTTCCATGCAAATTAATACCAGCCTTATATTTTATTTTACTAATAGCTGGCACTTGTGTGGCATTTATGATTCGCACAGTGCACTCACCAGTATTCTTATCTAACCTCACAGCGATTTATGAAAGAGGTACTGTTTTCACATTTCAGATTAGAATACTGTTTCTGAGGTCTTGGGATTTAACTAGGAGCACACAGGTAGCATCAAGCTGGGATTCTAACTCTGCCCTCAGACTTCAAAGCCAGCTATGTCTGTCTATTGTTTCACTGTGTTCACCTGGACTGGGTTTACCTTGCTACTACGTTGAGATGTGAATGTGTACTCGTGTGGAATTTGAGTGTCTTCGTTTATTTTCTGGAATAGGTGGTTTAGTTTTTCCTTGCAGGTGGCATGTGTTTGAGACTCGTCTTGCTCATGGGGACTTTGTGCACATTTCCTCAATTATAAAATGAAAGCAGTTGGGCTTTAGGTTCTCCACGCACCCTCCTAGTTCTAAAATTCTGTGATTCTAAATTTAATTGTTACCGTTCCACACACATTTGTTGCTTTAAAAAACTTCTACCTGGTGTGATTAGCCCAAATTTTTACATAGGTTTCTTCTAACCATCTAAGCCAGGAATTGCTAAACTTTGAGTTTTGGATCGTGCAGTAACAAAATCCCTTTGTAATGACTCCTAGAAAACCTTTCTCCCACCAAATTCTGTTTTGAAAGAAAGAAATAGTGTTACATGGTGATGCTGCCATCCTGAATTTGAAGATTGGAAAATGACAGCATAATGCCAGTTACATAGAGTTCATTCAGGAAACATAAATTCAGCATCAGTATTAAGTACTTGGGCTGCTAAGACCTTGCGCTCCCAGCCTAGTGTGGAAGACAGACCCACAAATATGAAATGTCACTACAGTTACAAGGACCTTAGGGAAGACATATGGAAAGCATCAAGAGAGTGAAGAGAAGGAACGAGTTCCATCTGTGGGATGGAAGATGGAAGGCCCGTACCAGCAAAGGTTTCACTGAGAATGGGACTTAGCAGTTGGAGAGAGGATAATGCATCATTTTAGGCAGGTCATGTGTATAGAGATGCAGAAGCCTTAAGGAAACTGCTTCACAGAACCTCAGGTAATTCTGTTTTTGTCACATGCTAGAGGAGGAAGAAGTAGAGAAAAGGTTAACTTTCTAGCTTAGGAAGATCTCGTGTGGACTTGGGAGTATCCTAGGCATTAAGGAGACTGTTTAAGGGAAGGAAAAACAGATCTCCTGCAAAGATGACAGGAGACTCTGGAATTTTTAGCTTGGGCAACTGTAGGGAAAGGGCATTCTAGGCAACAGGATAAGCGTGATTAAAAAGGATCGAGGCCTGAGATATTCCCTGGGGCTGTGCAAATCTTCATCTGTGCACCTGTCTTTGGTCCTTCCTTCCCACATATTAAATACTTTACCAGTGTCATTGTTGTGACTGGATCGTGGAGGTTTCATTCTGCACCCCATGGCACTTGGGCCTTTTTCTCTGAGCAGTGAAGAGCCGTTGAAGATTTCCAGGCAGGGTAATGATGTGAGCATATTTGCATTTGGAAGATTCTTATAGCAGCAGAATGGAAGCTAGGATAGAGGGGAACCAAAATCCAGTCAGCTGGGAGCTGCTGGGAGCCTGTATTAAGCCAAGCGCAGAGGGGATGTGCGAAAGAGAACAGAACTGAGAGACAGTGAGTTACATAATGACAATAATGCTGTTAGCTAAGACTACTGAGTGCTTACTGTGTACCACGTGCCTGGTCCAAGTGTTCTACATTGATGTGCACATTTGATCCTCGTAACGGCCCTACGAAGTAGACACTGTAATTAGTATCTGCATTTTACAGATGAGGGAACTGGGGCCCAGAGATGTTAACTGACTTACTGAAGTTCCAGGACCTGTGCTTGACCATTACGTATAATTTTAAATACAACAGCTGTCAGGACAAACTAATGGACTGGTGAAGCTGAATGTAGTTTCAGTGGCTCTTTCATGATTGCCCTCTACCAAAAGGACTCTGAGTAGAACTTTATGCCCTTTCTGTATCTCCCCAGAAGTATTTGTGAATGTTTCTCTAAATAGGTAGAGGCAGCACAAATACTGGGGAGGAAACTCCAGCTTCAGCATGAGTGCAAACAGTCTGCGGTGCCCGAACGTTGCTGGATTGTCTGTACTGAAGACAGATCCATTATAGAAAACGTTCATATTTATGAAACCGATGCAGTTAAGTACCACGTAGCTCTCTTGCATCCAGCTTTGGGATTCTGTTCTTTACAAGTTAAATGGAAATGTTATTTACAAACTCCCCAGCAGGTATGTGGTTTCCTGGTGGTCATTTGGATTCATGAGCACCCTGCAGAGACTCTGAGCCCTCTGTAACCAAGTCAGGAGATTTAACCCCAGCCAAGAAGGCAGTTCAGGATCACAAGTGTAGAATCCAAAGAGTAGTGCCAGTGCCCAGTAATAGGCTAGACAACTAGATGCATCCCAGGAGGCAGAGATGCATGGGAGATTAAATGGCAGTGCCTGTTTCCCCCAGTGTCGGTGGCCAGCACTTTCTTTCCAAGTTTTTTAAATATTCTCTGGACCCTAATATAGTTCTTTTGGGGAAGAAAAAGACTCCCTTTATTCTTTCCCCTTCCTACCTAGGGTTGAACATGGCAAAGAAGTCTTGAGACCTAAGCATGGTAAAGTAATAATTTTGAAACTATTTGAATCTGTGATAATTAAGCTCAATTAACTTTAAAAAGCCAAGTGAAATTATTGAAATTATTTAAAACTTTACGCTTAAATAAGGACTAATTGGTTTTGGCTGCATTCATTTTTCCATTAAATTTATGTGATCATAAGATGCTGTTTGTCTCCAGAGTCTAAACGGAGTGTGTTCTTCTGGCCTAGTTGCAATGTTAACAAGGCACAGTTGCACTCTTACCTGGTTCTTCCTCTTACCTTGGGCAAGTAACAACTGTTTTCATATCATAATAATGTAAATGGATTTTGATTGCTTTTTACCCATAAAGTCTTTTTGAAAATTACTATATAAACACAGAGTTTTACCCTTAATACTCTTAAATTCTGTGTTTGCTCTCTACTGGAATAACTGGCTTTCTTTCTGTATTACCATCTGCGATGGACAGAATTCTGAGATGGCCCTGTTGTTCTCTGTCCCCCAGTGTTATACCAGATTATGTTGTGTATATGGCAAAGGGGGTTTTACAGATGTAATTGGAGTCCCTAATTGGTTGACTTTAAGGTAGTAAGTGTTTTAGTTCAGCCTGCTTTAACAAAGTACCATAGCCTGGGTAGCTTATAAACAACAGAAATTTATTTTTCACAGTTTTGGAGGCTGAAAGTCCAAGATCAGGGTGCCAGTACAGGTGGGCTCTGGTGAGGGGCCTCTGCAGGTTGCAGACTGCCAACCTCTCCTTGTATCCTTCTGTGCCAGGAAGAGAATGATAGAGCTCTGTGAGGGCCCTTTTATAAGGGCACTAATCCATTTGTGAGGGCTCCACCCTCATGACTTAATTATCTCCCAGAGGCCCCCACCTCCTAATACTTTCACCTTGGGGGTTGGGATTTCAACATACCAACTTTAGGAGAATACAAACATTCAGTCCATGGCGGTCACAGAAGAGAAAGAGGTACTCAAAGCACAAGATTTGCATGAGACAGGTTCTCTGTTGCTGGGATGGGGGGAAGGCACAGGGCAAGGACCTGAAAAAGACCTTTAGGAGTAGAGAGCAGTCAGTCAGCAAGAAAACAGGGACTTCAGTCTTACCACTGCAAGTGAGTTCTGCCAACAAGAATGAGTTTGGAAGAGGACCCCAAGTTCCAGATGACAGTGCAGCCGGCCAACACCTTGATTTCAGCCTGAGCATAGAGCTAAGCCTTGGAGGGTCAGACTTCTGGCCTATATTTAAGCTGCTAAGTTTGTGGTAACTTGTTACACAGGTAATAGAAAACTAATGTACCATCTCTCTCTCCATTTCTGTTTACTAATGCCACTTACTGGTCTTGAGAGCTACAATGTTAGCATCTCTCAGGCTTAAAATATGTTTTCCATCTGTGGCCTTAAGAGCCACTACTGCATAGAATGAAGGAGAATCCCATTTCTTTTTCCCTTTTCTCTTTTAAAACCATGAGTCTAGCCTTATTGGTTCTATTGTATTATGATGGTGATATAGACTCCAGCCTCTGGTGGGAGGTAGGGAGGGACTTAACCTTATATTGTTAAAATATCATCGTGCTTAAAGTGATTTGAGGATACAGTTTTCTGTTCCCTTTTACTTTACGGAGTGAATTCCTGGCGATTTTATGTCATGCTTACGTTATCCATTGGAGTGGGTCTGCTATTCCCATTTCACCTGTAGAAAATAAGCAGAAGAGCAGTGTGTGGCCATTTCGTAGCAGAGGTGGGATTGAGACCTGGACAGAGGGAGATGTGTGGATGGGCAGCAGGGTGTTTATAATACATAGCAACAAGGAGCCTTTGACCTTTCGTGGACATCATGAGCATCTGAAGCTCACCAGGGAAATCAGTCAGCATACCAAGAAGAAAATCTCTAACTTTGACTGTCTCACTTATGTGAAAGGAATGCAGGTTGTTCTATTGTATGTGAGCAATTATTCTATTTTAGTGTCCTTGGTGTTTTTAGACCCTTTATCTAGTATTTCTCTTGCATCTAGGAAAAAAATATTGAAATGGAAATATTGAAAAATATTGAGATGG
>CAUYSK010006274.1:0-26332 GCA_963575035.1 Avahi laniger
CAGCACTAATCACAGTAACCAAAAGTGGAAACATCCCAAGCATCCATCACCTCATGCACAAACAAAATGTGGTCTGTCCATACAATGGACTATCATTCAGCAATAAAAAGGGATGAAGATGCATGCTACAACACAGATAAACCTTGAAAACATTATGCTGAGCAAAGAAGCCACATGAAGGAACACATACTTTACGATTCCGTTTATAGGAAATATTCAGGATAAGCAAATCTATAGAGCAGATTATTGATTTCTGGGGGCTAGGAGGAGGGGAGAATGCGGAATGACTGCTTGATGAGTATGGGATTTCTTTTTGGGGTAATGAAAATGTTCTAGAACTAGACAGTGGTGATGGTTTCATGACATTGTGAATATACTAAACACTGGTGAACAGTACCCTTTAAAATGGTTAAAATAGTAAATTTTATGTTATGTGCACTTTACCACATTCACAAAAAATATATGATCATGCTGACAGGCTCTGTAGGCATTCACTATCTTAATACGCATATCACTGGTCTTACAGGATGTATTGGTCACATATGTTTTGCTTTCTCTGAATGCAATCTGGCCAAAATCTGTAACCGACTTCCACTTATCTCTGACTATAAAAAGAATAAATTCATAGACATATCCTCAAGAGGCTGAGACAAGGAAAATAAATGCTGGTTATTTTTTATTATCCACAATTCTGATGACACATCCCACTGAACCATCACCAGCCAGAATCTGAGATATGGCTCATCAGTTCTGCCATCTCCTGGGCACAATTTCCCAGCAGGTTATTCAGTTGTGGAGTAACTAAATGAGATGGAGGGAGGCTATGTTAGGAAACCTTGGCTCGATGAACTGTATTATTCAAGTGTGCTTTAGGAGAATATAATTTGGAAGCAGCTGGTTACATTTAGCAACTTCCCTTAGCAGACCTCATTTCATGGATTATGTTCTAAGAGGAAAATCTCTGGCCCAGCACTTTGTCCATGAGTAGGAATCTAAATGATTGCACTAACATGGCCACATCAGGCCCTGCTGAAAGCAATGAAAGTAATGCACTGGAACTAAAACCTAAGGTATTTAGTTTTTGTCTGGCACATGTATAGAGCTTAGTTTCTGTATTCACCTAATAAGATCATGTTACTACAATGACATTGTCTGTTTAGGAATTCATTGTTTATATTTTTGTTGTTTCTCAACATCATTTAAATTCAGTCTGATTCCATAAAGTTCTTGCCACATACAAAGTTTGAACTTTGCAGTTTGGGACATTTCTATTCCATTGGTTAAGAAATGCTGACAGGTAGAATATACCAGAAACATTTATTTCCTGTCCTCTTAAAACATAAGCAGGTCAAGAAGCTTCAATCGACTGCATAGCTTGCATTTCACACTTCGAATAAGATAAACAACTGTGAGCATAAGAATAAATAAGTTCATTAGGAATTTTTAAATCATGGTATTAAAAAGAGCAATTTAAAGAAGTTATGATATTGAAAAATTAAATGTTTGATACTGGAATTTATTATCCTGATTTATAGGATAAATTCAGTAACCAAGTCTATGATAATATTGTTGAGTATGTGCAATTTTTTTCTTTATCATTTGTAACTATTATTTTCATTTGAGAAAATAAATCACTTCCAAATCCTCTGACTCTCTCTCCAGATATCCAAGCTTTCTTTTAATTAGCACCATAAAATGTCTACGTAAGTGAATGTCATTTGTATAATTTGAACATACTTATTGACTTCAACATCTCTGTAGCAAAGAAAAACTAGAAAAATAAAACACTCAAGATTTTTATTTTAAGAGAATAAGAGTGAAGAAAATGAGATGAATAGAGAAATGAGAAACAAATAAAACAAAGGAAGAAAGACAAGATAGAAACTTTAAAGAAAGATAATTTGCATATATTCAAAGAAGTATCAATTCTGATCTATCTGACAGAAGTAATCAACAATAAGAGAACACTGGCTTTGATTGCGGGTGGAACTTTCATAAAATTCCAAAAATATCTTGATATCACAAAACCCCCCCAAAAAAGATATTCTGCTTGACGTTTTTATACAAAGAATGTACAGATGTCACTCTAGTACTAAATTTAGCAAATAAAATTGATCATGATTGATAAGACTCAGAATATTTCTTAAAGTCTAACTGAAATAACTGCAGCGTACATGGTTTTTTTAAGTCACAAACCTAAAAGTCAGGAAATTCTTACTCAGATTTAACCATGTTTCTGTTGACACTGGGTTAGATAATAATTTTTTAGGGATTTATAGCAGTTTGAGATGTTACTGAGATCCAATGCCTCAAACCCTATTGTTCCTCCAGACAGCCCTCAATTTAAAGCTTTAAAACTTGAAAACCAATGAACAAAATTCACAAACTATTTTACATAAATATTTTCATTACATTCTGAGCTAACTGGTCTTTCTCACTGTGTTTCCCAGCAAACATTTAGCCAAACTAAAATACTTAAGGGGAAAATAAGAATTTCTTGTGTTCTCTAATCCCAGTTAATCATGCTGGATTTACTTATAGCATATAATGAGTAAGGAAGACCACCTGTAAAATGCACAAGTGGTTACTTGGGATTTACTAGGTTTTTAGTTATGGGCCTGGTTTTGGTGCTTCCTTAATGTGAATTATTTTAATTATATAGTCTCACTAGAGTTTAATTTTCTCACCCGTGAAATGAGAAGGCTCAATTAGGAAGGATCTCTAATTTTCAGCTCTAAATAATTTTTAATTAAAAGTGTATTTTCCCTTCATGATATGTAAGTGAAGAAAGCAGGTGAGAAATCGTATTTAGAGTATTATCCATTTTGTAAAATTAAAGTGAAAATATACATAGAATTATACACAGCAACACATTGATGATGATTACATAATTTCACATAAAATTTTTATTTTCTTATTTTATCTATCTATATTTTACATTTTTATGAATGTACATGTATTAGATTATGGTCATAAAAACAGAAAAGATATTACAAATCATAAAAATTAAATCTTTTTAATGTTTATAGAACACTATATATCAGGTCATCAGCACTTTGGCATTCCTGGTTTGGGAAAAGTTTAAAGGAGATAAGATAAGGATTTAGCTTCTTCTTTTTCATGCAGAGACTTGAAATCCAAGATGGGTCTATATGAGCACTCCAGTTTCTAGAATATCAACCAAAGAAGCAATTGCTCCAGCACAACATATTGTACCCCATCACCATGGCAATAATCTGAAAACACTTGTGTTAATTTTCCTAGAACACTATAAAAAATAATGTGCACACTAAGAAACACATTCTTTTCCCCAAAGATAAATAACATTATTGGTTATGGTCAATTGAACATTCAAATAAGTGGACTATGTAACAAATATAGGAGTGAGATGTTAGTGGGAAAATTTTTTTAAGTTTTATTGAAATATAGTTGATATACAAAAAATTACATTTAATGTATACATCTCGATGAGTTTGGACAAATGCATATACTCATGATACCGTCGCCACAACCAAGGTATCAAACATATTCATCATGGTGGGGTAAATTTTAGAAAAAGGAGGTAAATTTACTTAATATAGTCTGAGCTATCTGGTCCCTAATTCATTGAGACCTTGAATATGGGAATCAGAACTTTTAGGTCAAGCCGTTATTGGCTGTGACAATAAGAAACTGACCCTCAAAGGCAGACATAAAAGCCTGGCTTCACAACAGCTGCAGACTTTGCATTTTCTGAGGGCATGTCCTTAGTTTCTATCTTTACAGAAATCAGACAAGATACACCAAGATTACCCCCAGTTCAAAGTGGACTTCAGATGTCACAAGTAAAAACTGTCAGAATCAGGTATCAGAGAATTTCTAGAAATTTGCATATTTAGTAGCATAAATTAGACATGACCTGGAGTATACCATGGATAGAAAATTGAGGAACCAATCTTAAACAATTTTAGAATAATTCTCTGGCTGGTTCCTCTATGTTAGAATACTATTCCTATTTAAAGATCTTTTTTCTTTCTGAGCTACAGGAGTGTCGTCTAAGGCTCACGACCATGCCAGTCTCTCCTATGGCAGGAGACAAGAGAAGGAGAAGAGGCTCATCTTTCTTTAGCACATGGAGCCCTTTTAGTCACTCAAACTTTATACAACACTACAACATTCAAGGAGATCTCCACTGTGTAACAAGGAGAATCCCAGAGAAATGTGAGGATGGCTGGCTCCCACAGCTCATTATAGTTCCAAAAACCTCTCAGTGATGAAAGGCTCAATTGCTTCATCATCATGCGAAGGTGAACATAAAACTGCAACTCAAAATGACTATAGCTCTTCGAATGCATCACTCTGGAAGACTATATTTTCCAGGGAGGCTGTCATTGTTCAGAACATCCCTGAGATACTTCTTTTGGAATTATGGAGGAGAAAAAAAATGCAGTGTTTTATTACTTTATGATCATGTCTTGGCTTTGATACAAAATGAAAAATACCTGGTTTGGTCACCAACTTTCCTCAGTCAATGAGGAAATTGTTGGGGGTAAAAAAAATCAAATCCACATTCAAACAACAAATGAGCACTGCCTTTGAAGATGTTGCAAAGATTGGGCTACAGGCCTTTGAATGCCAAGAACATTTTTAGTAATGGCAGCATCACTAGAACAGGGGATGAGATATTATATCTTGGGATTCAAGCTGGAGGCATGATCCTGCCCCTCAAGCCCACGCAAGGCCGGTGGATATAGGAAAGAGAATGTCTCCTTACCGGTGTGTGCAGGACCGCAGCTGGCATCAGGACCCTGGGGGACCAGACTGGGGGTCATGCCAAACTTTCACAAGGCATAATTCAGTCAGTAGTACTAGAGTCCAAGGAAGAAAGGTTGCATACAGGCAGATGAGTACAGCACAAGAAGCAGGAATCCAGGCAGGTAGCGGCCAGATGCCTCTTCATTCAGAAGGTCTATCACAGACTTATGAGCCCCAGGTCCCAGGATAAATAGGTAGAGTTTAGGTCAGGACTTCCCATCTCAGGGAAAGGGACTGGTCAGAACAAGGCAGCCAAAAGGGCCAAAGCAGAAACTCAGTCCTCTGAGATCCAAGCAAAAGAGATTGGGGGAAAGCTGGACCTTGCCTACGTGTGGAGGGAGTCCAGTTTCCCAAGATTGGGTACCATGTGAGAGTCCAGTGGTCTGAAATTCATTGGATCTAAGTCTTGGATGGTAACCAATGCAAAGCCTCTTCCAGTGAAGTACTGGGACTTTTGAAACCTTTATAACTTCAACTAGGACTGAGGTGAAACAGAGCCTGCGGGTGAGGTGAGATGGATGGGAGAGCTGAGATATTTGGGAACACAGATGAAAGAAGCCAATCAAGATAGAGATGAAACAAGTAAGCCCTGCTCAGGTGTCCTGAAGACACCAACACACATAAAAATTCTGATACATTTATTTTGGAGTACCTATCACTATATTGGCAAACCTCACATGAAAAATGTCATGCTTCCTTCCTCTTCTGAGTTTATTGTCCTCAGAAGGATGCTATTGAATCCATGGATTGCTGGGATTTGCCAGTCACTATTTTTTTTTAATTCAACTATCCAAGTTTGGCAGGGTTGAAACCAGACCGTGGCTTTCAAAGAGCAGACAAATTGAGACCAGACTATATTCTAAACTCCCCCACGTTCTGGTTTCATTACGTTCTTGAAACCCAAGTCAATTTTATGAAAAGAGTTGGTAAAACTGGTCATAATTCTTAGCAAACCTGACCCAGTTAGAACTTGAAGTTGAAGTGAATTCAGCTTTAATTTGGGGTGCAGTGCTAGCAGTAGAAGTGAAACTAAATGTGTGCAAATGTGTAAGAACCAAAGAGGAGGAAAATATTATTATTATTATTAAGCGATAAATTTATTAACCCAAATCTTTGAACAATGAGTGGTAAGAAAATATTTCCAGATCTAAAAACCCAGAAATTACTCTAAGATCATAATTCTAAAATAACTTTTCTAATTAAGTTCAAACTTTCCAAGAACGTTCACCCTTTATCTGAAACTGAACCTTGAGAAATTTCAAACCATAAGTCATTATAAACTGTTTGTATGAAAATTATGTTTTCGCAATGGAACTATAGTGTAATCATTGTCAGCAGTTACGAAACTGCAATCCTGAGGCAAGAGAAAAAGGGTTGTTGGAGCTAAAAAAGAGAGGGGGTCGGAGAGAGAGAGAGAAAGAGAGGGAGCAAGGGGGAGGGAGGGAAGGAGGGAGGAGAGAGGATAGAGAGAAGGGTGAGAGGGAGAGAGAGAAAGAGTATGAGAGAGAGAGAAGGGGAGGAGAGACAGAGAGAAAAGGAGGAGGAAGGAAGGGAGGCAGAGAGGAGAGTTGGGGGAGAGAGGAGAGAGAGAGAGAGGAGGAAGGGAGAGAGAAGGAGGGAAAGGAAGGAAAAGGAGGGAGAAAGGGAAGGAAGGGAGGGAGGGAGGGAGAGAGGGAGGGGAGGGAAGAAGGAAGGTCAGTTGGTCAAGGATTGAGTTCATGCATTCTCAGAGCAGTTAGTTTTGACCCTTGGGAAATAGGATTCTTTTAGTCTTCTCAGAAGCATCATTTTTCTTGGTGCGGCATCTAACATCTGGACCAACCCAGAGAACTCTATCTCCAGGGACTCTCAAAGTAATTGGGTCAATATTGATACCCAACTCCCATTGTTATTATTTCTCTACGCCAGAGATTCTCAAACTCAGAACTATTGACATTTTGGCCAATAAGGGATTAAGCACGTAAGGATTTTGTTAGGGGAAAAGTCTATGAAAGAAAATGGAAAGGGAGGTGGGGAAAGCTGGAAGAACCATCAAACCGTCATGCAGATTTTACTCGCAAGTGAAGGATAGAGGGAAGGTAGGATGGGTGGAAGTATTCCAGATCTCAGTGCAGTCTGAAAACCTTGGCAAGACTGTCAGGGGGTTTTGAGCTGAGAATTCCTGCCATGCTCTGTCATTGGCTGGGAACAGCTATGGGAAGCAAGACCTCAGCATAAACAGGATGCATAGACTGAATGTATGTGTCCCCCTAGAATTCATATATTGAAACCTAATCCCCAGTGTGATAGTATTTGGAGGTGGAGTCTCTGGCAGGCGACTAGGTCACAAGAGCACAACCCTCATGAATGAGAATTAGTGCCCAGATAAAAGAGGCCCAGGGAGCTCCCTCCCTCCTTCCCAACATGAGAGGACACAGAGAGAGGATGGCTGTCAACAAAGCAGCAAGTACCTTGATCTTGAACTTCCCAGACTCTAGAACTACAAGAAATAAATGTTTGTTGTTTATAAGCCACTCAGTTAATGGTATTCTATTATACCTGCCTGAATGGACACAGGGCAATGGATGTCGAAGTGCAGCCACTTGGGGCCTTGGTTCAGGACACTCCTCACAGCAGGGAGTCTGTGAAGTTCATTCTCATGGATGCCGTAGTCCATCCCCAGTGCCATGAGCATCCACTTCTCCACATAGGTTCTGTGACAATTCCTGTGGGTCTTTATTCCTGAGGGAAAACTTAGAAGAGAGAGATTAATGGAATGGACAACAACCCTCATCACTGCAATTGATCTCAAGGCAACAAGTGATTCTCCTCTCCTCCCTCCTCCCCTACCCATTCTAAATTCCTTACCCTCATCCTTAGCTATCACCTTGGCAGTTCTTGGTGGCTTACCTGGTGGTATGACCTTAATTCCTGATGAGTCTGAGGCCTTAAGAACCATACTTTTCACGGTTCTGGGTCGTTACACATGTTTGTTCACAGTTACAATGGGGCAAGCAGATCACCGTGTGTTCCACCCGTATTCCTCCCTGTCCCCATTGTGGAGAAGCAGCCCTATCTCCTCCTTGATCAGGCCTATTATCTCTACCTGTATGGTGTCTCTGCTTCCTGCCTGCTGGTCCTTGGAAACAGAACTCTAAAGTGTCCTAGTAGCAACTGTAATGTATAACTCAATGGGATCCCTGCTGTGTCTTCTAGCAAGAATGTGCTCCTTTTGGGGGGGGCAGAGTGGCAGAGACAGGAAGCACAAAATCCCCCAATGGGTCATGAGGACCTATGGTAAATGGGCCCATTCTGATTCCACCCCTTCATTCCTGGACTCATGTTCCCTTACTACTGGGAATATGGCACCATATAGGAGTCCCTGATTTCACAAAGGCATTACATCCTTAAGGACAATACCCCATTATTTCAAAGTGTTCCTCCAAGACGACACTTTAGGTGCATCTGTTGAAAGCTATTGCAGCATTTTATGAGGCTGGTAGCCTCTTGGGTATGCAATGTGAATCCCATGGACATGAGTCCATTCCAAACCTCTATTGATGTAAATTGGGTCCTTTGGTCAGATGCTATTCATAATGGAATTCTATGCATGTAGACTAGGCATTATATAATATAAGTTCCTAAATAATAGTGTTGATATGCTGCTCTGCAGCCAGAACAAGCAAAGCCATCCTCAGAATGGATATCTTTCCATGTGAGGATGAACTATTGGCCCTTCTAGGATGTAAAGTTCTCAATGTTGCTACAAAGTTGTGTCACATGGGAGGCTCAGTTTGGGTAACAATTTGGACACTCATTAATAGCAGTAACTAGATCTACCCTTGTTGGGCCAATGTGTCATCTCCATCTCTTCTACTCTATTCATGTGTCCATCGTACCAGTTCTGGGGTGACCAGTGATGAATACTGGCCAAATAATTCTGTTCACCTGGTTGTTCAGTGCTTTTTCCATGCTTTCTGGTGGGCATTAATGAGAGATACAAAATCTTTGTACTTTGTGCTCATTTCCATATATCTAGCCAAGACTCTGCCCTGGACCTCCTTTTCTCCAACCTTCCAATCTTTTTCCTTCTAGGTAATTGACTATATTGCCAGGCCATTGGTCTCCTCCCAGGATCTATATTCTCATTTCAGGCCATTCCTCCTCCCTTCCACACAAATCGATGACTGGGTACATGGCTCACAGCTATGCCCTTTGGGAAGATTTTTCCTCCCCACTGTCCTTCAAGGCCACCCAAATGAGGCAATAATGCGGCCACTGTCAACTTTCAGTTTGTACCCAATGACCAAGCTGAGCCACCCATAAACAAAACTCTGGAGCTTTCCTCCTCTTTCAGCTGATCAGCTGAAATACCCATTTGTAGTACCAAATTTCACCATAGATACAAGCTAAGGGAAGGGTCCTCCATGCAACTGTGGTGGGTGACATGACGGTCTGGGCCACCTGCTCATGCTGCTTACTCATGTCCTCTAATTCTTCTTGGGGTCCATCTCAGATTTAACATTTCCATCATATGATAGACTGCTTCTGGGCCCATATGACTCTATGGCTTGGTAGATCCAACAGAAGCCAGTTTATAATGGGCAGTTCCAGATGCATGGTCACGTGGAGTCCTACAGTCAAGTTTTCTACTTCTTTCATGGTCTAGTAACAAATCAAGAGCTATTTCTCAAAAGATACATAATTTCCTGCTGCAAATGGCGTGGCTCCAGAATCCCAGAGGTCTGCATTTTGATTCTTCTGCTGGAACTTACCGTAAACTCCACACTGCATCTTTTCCCACCACTGATACTTTGACACTACAGGATCTGAAAGATTATATGACCCAAAGTCAGGGCAGGTTGCATCACAACCTGGGCATGCTGCAGTGTCCTTTCCTGCTCTAAACTGTACTCTAAGCCCAGGTGGGAGCAGTATCCTTAAATGTGGAGTATTTTGCCTTCAGAACTTAAACAGACCTACCAGATGCTTTTTCGTGTGTGTGTGTGTGTGTGTGTGTGTGTGTGTGTGATAGGGGACACAAGATGCAGCAATTGTCTTTTGCTTTGGAGGAGATATCCCAGCATGCCCATGACCATTGGATCCCTAAAAATCTTCACTGAAGTGACTAGCCGCGAATCTTCCCACCCATGAGAACACATATGTTTTCCCAAGATCCAGCATATTAGTCACCTCTTGCTCAACCTGTCCAATCATCATGAAGTTGTCAATGTAATAGATCAGTGTGATCTTCCATGGGGTCTCCAGGCAATCCAGACCTCTTCAGACTATACCATAAAAGAGGGTGGGAAAAACACAGACCTGAGGGAAAATTGTAAATAAATATTATTACCATCCCATGTGACCGTAAACTGTTTCTGATCCTCTTTTCTAATTGGGATGGAAAAAAACACATTTGCCAAATCAATGGCTGTACACCATGAGCCTGAGTCCTTATTGATCTGCTCTAGGAATGATACCACATCTGGTACAGCAGCTACACTTTGGGCTGCTACTGGATTAGGTCTATGGCAGTCTACAGCACTACCAGAATCCATCCAGTTTCAAAAGGGATCAGAATGGTAAATTAAATGGAAATGTAATAGGAACCACTACCCCTGCATCCTTTAGGCCTTTAATGATGACATTAATCTCCACCATCCTCTCACCCTAAAATATATTTTTGGATTTATTATCTCGGATGGAGTGGGAGGAAGCTTGGACAGTTTCAAAGGTTTCCATCTGGACTACTTTGATAGCTCTTATTCTACAGACCAGAAAATCTCTGTGGGGGTTACTACAATTTCCAAACACATCTATCCCAATTGTGCATTCGGGGACTAGAAAAATGACCACCTTTGGGGGGTTTCTTCAGGATCCTATTTGTTACCTGACCCCCATGGGCTCTCACTCTAACAGGGGGTACCATGATGACACTCTGGGTCTCTAAGTATCAGTGTCAGCTCAGACACAATGTCCATTAATCCCAAACATGACCAGTTATTTCCCTCTCTCACATCCCAGTAAGTGGTCATAAGCCCCTTGGGGAAAGATGAGGGAATTGTCATAGTATATTCTTGCCATGGTGCAGAAGAGTCCTTGCCCCTAAGTACCAGGCCATCTCTTCAGTCAATGGGTTATAGATCTGAAAGTTTGCTCAGATCTCAGAATTGAGCAAGGAATTGTGACTTTTTATGGGAGCAATTGCCTTCAATCTCTCAATCCTCTATTTTTAACTTTAGTTTTTCTTACAGTCATTCTCTTGGCTTCCCAGAGCTCCATCATCCTCACAAATATTAACAAACCCAGCTCTGTGCCTGCCTCTTTCCATAAGCCCTGACAGGAGGAAACCCTTGAGACACTGATGCCCCTCTTACCGTCATATTCCTTGTGGCCTTTGCAAATGATTTATCCTCTGTTTCCTCCCATGAAACACCATCCCCTAGTGGGTCTTCTGGTCTCAGATAATATATCCATTCCAGCAGGCCAACTTCTTCAGTCCCTTTATTCCTTCCCCTACCTTCTACCAGGGCATTTCCACTCGAGTATTGGCCATCATTTTAACCAGGCTTCTAAGAGCCACCCAATAATGAGTTTACCCCATGCTCTAACAACTTTGCCAGGATGTTAAATCTCATTTCTCAATAAAGTGCCCTTACATCAATGAATTCTTGCTTTTTCAGTCTTACCTTCCAGCCCCCTTGGTAAAGCACACCCAAAACCCAATCCCAGGACTATTCCCCTGGCTCCTGCCAACACATGCTGGCTAATTATTGCAATTCTTTGAGCATAGAGTCTCTTTCTTAACATATCAGGCCCAGCATGACCTCACTTGTGGTATACTGTGGCTCAAAGCTAGTTATTGGTTTGGCAGGCAGGAGAGGGGGTGCATGCGGGTCCTGAGATGACACCTGTCATAGGGATGAGATTTCTATAGCATCTTCTAGCCCTGTAGAACTGCTAGCCCTTAATATGGAAGGTGAGCCACCTCTGCAAGCCCAGAGGGTCTAAGGAGGTTGAAGAAACTAAAAAGCTTCTGAAGCTTCCTCAGGGCACCATCCAGATGTTCCCATCTCAGGTTTCAGTATTCTATATTTTCCCACCACATCCCTGACCTTTGCATAATATTCCTGCTTTGACTGAACATTCAAACATCTCCAGAGCTCTGCAACTCTAACAAGTAGGTCTTCAGTCTGCCCCTCAGCTACATCTGTCCTAAGACAGAGGATATGGTCTCTTTGAGAGCTACCACAGAAGTTCTCTGGCTCACACACTTAGCAATAAACTTTGCCAACATTCCTCAGTCTGCCAATATTCTTCTGTGGGGCATTAATACAACTTAGGAGTAACCAGCCAACTCCACTGTCTCTGTATGCATTATTCCCCACACATTTTTTAATAGCTTGGATCATTGCACCTTACTCAGCACTCCCCTACCCCTGGACATTTTCCCAGGCCACGACTGGTGAAATCTTTAGCGACTGAGCCCACATACTTAATTTTATTTTTTAAGATTAATTTCCAACTGTAAGTCCTAGGTAGAGCAATCAGGCAAGAGAAAGAAATAAAAGGCACCAAAATTGCAAAAAAGGAAACCAAATTGTCCCTCTTCAGCAATGATATGATCTTATATCTAGAAAAACCTAAAGACTCCACCAAAAACCTCTTAGACTTGATAAATTAATTCAGTAAAGTTATAGGATACAAAATCAACATACAAAAATCAGTAGCATTTCTCTACACCAATAATGATCTATCCAAGAAAGAAATCAAGAAGGCAATCTTATTTATAATAGCTACCAGAAAAAAAAATACCTAGGAATAAATTTAACCAAGGAGGTGAAGGATCTCTGCAAGGAAAACTACAAAACACTTATGAAAGAAATTGAAGATGACAGAAACAAATGGAAAAACATCCCACACTCATATTCTGAAGAATTAATAGCATTAAAATTATCATATTAACCAAAGCAATCTACAAATATAATGCAATCCTTATCAAAATACCAATGTCATTCTTCACAGAATTAGAAAAAAAAATCCTAAAATTCATATGGAAGCAAAAAAGCATCTAAATAGCCAAAGCAATCCTGAACAAAAAGAACAAAGCTTCAGGCATTCACATTACCTGCTTCAGAATATATTACAAGGCTATAGTAACCAAAACAGTATGGTACTGGTGTAAAAATAGACATGTAGACCACTGGAACAGAATAGAAAACTCAGAAATAAAGCCACATATTTACAGCCAACTGATCTTCAACAAAGCCAACAAGAACTTACCTTGGGGAAAGGACACCCTCTTCAACAAATGGTGCTAGGAAAATCAGATAGCCACATGCAGAAGAATGAAACTGGACCCCTATCTCTCACCACATACAAAAATAAACTCAAAATAGATTAAAGACTTAAACATAAGACCTGAAACTATAAAAATATCATAAGAAAATCTAAAGAAAACTTTCCTGGACATGGATCTAGGCAAAAATTTATGACTAAGACCTTGAAGACACAGGCAACAAAAACAAAAATGGACAAATGGGATTTAATTAAACCAAAAAGCTTCTGCACATCAAAAGAAATAAGAGTAAAAAGACGACTTGTTGAATGAGAGAAAATATTTATAAATTATTCATCTGAGAAGGCATTAATATCCAGAATATACAAGGAATTCAAATAACTCAACAGGAAAAAATAAAATAATCCCATTAAAAAGTGGGCAAAGTACATGAATAGACATTTCTCAAGGGAAGACATACAAATGGCTAGTAGGCATATGAAAAAATGTTCAACATCACTAACCATAAGAGAAATGCAAATTAAAACCACAATGAGATATTGTCTTACCCAAGTTAAGAATGGCTATTAATAAAAAGACAAAAAATAATGAATGTTGGCCAGGATGCAAAGAGAAGGGAACTCTTATACACTGCTGATGGGAATGTAAACTAGAACAGCCACTATGGAAAAAAGTATGGATATTTCTCAAAAAACTAAAAGTAGAATTACCATTTGATCCAGCAATCCCACTACTGGGTATCTACCCAAAGGAAAATAAATCAATATATCAAAGGGATACCTGCATGTGCATGTTTGTTGTAACACTATTCACAATAGTAAAAATATGAAGTCAATCTAAGTGTCCAACAACGTATGAATGGATAAATAAAATGTGGTATAGATACACAATGGAATACTATTTGGCCATAAAAAAGAATGAAATCATATCATTTGCAGCAACATGGATGGAACTAGAGGTCATTGTCTTCAGTGAAATAAGCCAGGCACAAAAAGACAAATATTGCATGTTCTCACTTGCATGTGGGAGCTAAAAAATGTGACCACATGCAGGTAGAGAGTGGAAAGATGGATTACAGATACTGGGAAGAGTGAACAGAGGGAGGAGGAGGATGAAGAGAAGTGGGTTAAAGGGTTCAAACATACAGTCAGATAGAAAGAATAAATTCAATGTTTGATAGCAGAGTAGGGTGATTACAGTTAAACAAATATATACTCTGGTGATAGACATCCTATATACCCTAACTTGATCACTGTGTGTTACATAAAAATTTCACATGTGTCCCATAAATTTGTACAAATAAAAGAAATATTAATTTCCAGCAGCAGAACCATGGGTCAAAGAATTTTATGGCTTTTGACATGTATGTATAAAGTATTAGGCAAAATGCATCAATTTATACTCCCATAAGCAGTATACGGATTTTGCAACTTTCTGGCATATCTATCTTTTTAAAATATCTACTAATTCCACAATGTGAAAATTTTTTCATTATTTTAGTCTGTTTTTATTAATTAGTTTTTGGTCATAAAATTGAGCATTAACTGATTAATGATTAAAGAACAACAGCAACCCGAGGTGATGATACCTGAAAAATGTGTAATAATATTGCACAGAATGGCCAGAAGGATGAAGTCCCAACTTCTCTGGAGGTGGCTGCCTGCATCTCGGCTCTTCTACCCTCTTGAATCTTGCTCTTTGATCTGACCGATCCACTGAACCTGCCAGGCTCTTTGAAACTTTGATTTTCTGCTTCTGCCTGAGCTGCCCTACCTTTTCATTAACCTGGTAAAGATCTACTTTTTTCATGATGTCTTTCCCCTCTTCCTCATCTCTTGTTTCCACCCCAGTAGATTTACTCCTCTTCTTTGGCCACCCCTCTCCATTATAAATACTTCTATCGGCATCTGCAACACTCCATTGTCCTTGTTAATTTGCAGATCTTCTCCCAACCTTCTATTCCTTGAAGTTTAGGGACCATGTCAATTTTATGGTCAGGTCATCAGCATTTATAACAGTAAGTATGCACACAATAAATAGTTTCAGGATTATCTTTAAGAGTGGGAGAAAAAAGTGACATTTCTTTTCTTTGGTCAATCTCAGCACACTAAGGTGTCCGTCTGTCCTGCCAGGCTGCCTTCTGTATGGTACCTTCTCAAAGGTAACACAAAAACTTTCCCAAAAGTGTGAACAGCCCAAGTTCACGTGTTTTGGAGGTTCCATGAAAGTATCAAAAATCACAATGAAAATTCCAATAGTTGAGCAACTAGAAGGCTTTTTAAAAATCCAGATGTGGAGTGTTAAATTGAAAAACATATAGATGCCAAATCAGAACTTGCCATGTTAATATGGACACAGCTCTACTTTTACTAGGAAGCTAGAAGGAATGTTGTTAAGACTCACAGCTGCTCTTATGAATTTGTAACTCCCAAATTGCATTAGTTGACGGCACTTGCTGAGCCTCCAGTATGCATAGGAAGGAGGTCTTAAATGGTTTCCAGACGTCCATAGAAAGAGACATTCAATGGCTTTGGGCTAAGAAATGGATTAAACAACAATAGAATGCTATTCTTAAGATTCATACATCACAGCCGCTTTTGCTTTAGGTGAAAGCAACCCCAAAGTGAAGGTATAACTCCCAGGAACACATACACAACCCTGGTTACCCCCAGCAGACATCTCGGCAATGTTCTCACTCTCATTCCCAGCATGTAGTAGCTTAACAGAGAGCATGGAGTGTTGGAGGAGGCCCCAAGGAGACCTTCATCCCTCTCTCCACTTACTTCCCCCCACAGTTCTGAGTCCTCACATTTGTCCGGAAGAAACATAAGTCTAGCCATGTGCTTGAATGTGGGCTGCTGCTTAACACTAGAAATGCATGAGGAATTGGGTCTGCTCAAAGGAAATCAAGCAAAAACGTTTGTGAAGTGGAAATACGTTAAAAACATATTAAAACATAATAATCTAGAGTTTCTGTGGCTTTGCTAAACCAAAAAGAAGGAAAAAAGGAAAGAAAACATGCTTCATGCTTCTCATTTCTAGATTTGTATCATCTGGAGTAACGGAATATTTGTCCAATAGGCTTCCGTGGGCCTCAGGCTCCAATAAAGTTGAATTTAAAAGAATTTGCACCTGGTCATTCTTCCTACAGCTTGTAAAATTACAAGGATTAGTAAAACTACATCTATAAAACAGAAGAGAGTCTTGAAGCCAAGTCTGGTCAGCAGAGAAAAGGCAGGCAGAAAGGCTGCCTAACAAAAGCCCTGCAGCTCCTCCTTCACACAACAGCCCCCACCCCAGCCAGTACAGCTGAGTTCAAGGTACTTCCACATTAAAGTCAACTGAATGACTATAGTTCCTGTCCAGCTCTGTTTGGTGCTGGAAAAGGGACTAGCCAGAATCGCACATAAAATCACAGAGAGTACTCACACGCTACAGACCTACCTAAAATACAGTGAGAAGTGGTGTCACTGACTCCCACTTTCTTTACCAAGAATTATTACTCACTTGTGTACCATGTAGCCTGAACTAGAAAAAGGCATGGAAGACATTACCCATAATGTTTACGAGAGGAGACAACAGGAAAGATAGTCATGAACAATACTTACGAAAGCAGGTATTTATACACCCATACATAATATATGGGTAACGAAGTAAACGGTCTTGATTTTTCTTCACACAAAGATAGGTAGAATAAGACTGACAACTTGGATGTAAAAAAGGAAGGGTAAACCATGATCAGAAGAAACTAGTGTAAAGAAATTGAGGGCAAAAAAGCACTCTGTTAAAAAATTATGTACCTGCCAAGAACGTGAGTCATAAAACCAAAGGTATATATGAGAAGAGGGTTTATATTCATTTTCTATTATTTTATTATAAAATCCATGCATGTTAAATACATAAAAATTAGAAAATTCATATAAGCTATAGAATTCCTATACCTATAAATAATGTGCTAACAATGATATATATATATATGCATTCTAGACCATGAGCAAAGGACCTTGTCAGTCTTACTCGCAACTGTTAATTCAATGAATAATCTTTAAATAAATGAATTTAAGATATTTTTCTATGCATATATACATATGAAATATAAAATAGAATTATCCAATACACACTATTTTGCGTTTGACAGTATATCATAGATATATTTCCATCTGCAGTATTTGATTGCTGTATTTCAGGCACGGATGTATCATAATTTACATAACTGATTGCTTGTCTGCCAAGCACCCTGGTTGGAGGCCTTTCCTTCTTTCTTCTCCATCAGAACTATTGTTCATTCCTTTGTGCTTCCTTTACCTTGAGCTCTAATGGAAATATTCTCATAAGCATTATGATGGTTTCTGAAGAACTTGTTACACATTGAGACTCCTGAGCTCTACCCCTGGAAATCTGAATTCATTTGACTAAAGTGAGTCATAGGAAACTGTACTTTTAAAAAAGATTTCAAGTGATTTGTTTGTCTGCAAGGGGGTGGGGAGACCACATAGTGAGAATCACCACTTTGGCAAACCATAAAATACTACTGTGGACATATTTTCACTCCTTCTCATTATTTGCAACCCTCCACCCTCTGGAAGTCCTGACTCTGTTCTGAGAGGAGTATATAAAACTCTGCTTCCAGATACCGTAGATCCAAAATAAAGAACTTAGGGCTAACGGACTCTTAGTTGTAGGATGGGCCAACATACATAGTCAGAAACAGGCAGATCTTATAACTTCTTTTGTTTCTGAAAATAATGAAGCATTTGAGACAAACCAGTGACAGAGGGACAGCTTACCCCTGGTAAAATTTTGTCCTCTCATAAAATTTTAACCTAATTCCAATTTTGCAGACGCCTTGGATATGTGCGTGTTCATTTATACCTAACCTCCAATTAGCCCGTGAAAAGTCCAAAAAGATCAGAACGCAGACTTGGAGGCTCCTTTGTTGTGTGTCTCATCGATTTGTCCTCCCACCTGGGCTGCCTTCCACATGGCTCTCATCCCTGTCTTTAGCATCGTGCTGGGAAGGGGCTGCCCCAGGAAGGCAGATGGAGAATGGTCACTCATAAAGTCTAAGCTCCTCTTCCACAGTCAGGCTTGGAATCCCAGAGCTTATTGGGATTCCAATAAGTCAAATAACAGTAAATTCTCCTAGCATTCTGTGACCAAACAATCCCTGTGTTCATTTACATCTTTCAAGTACAGCTGGGAGTGCGATAACAGCGGGAAATGAGGTCTGATCCCTGGAGCAAGGGTTGTAATGAAGCTAGAATCATGATAGGAGAGGAATTGACCAGATATGGCTGCCGCCACCTCTCCTAGGCATGGCTGAAGCTGCCACCGATTGATGTCTTTCCTCCCATGAGTGCCCTCCCCTCCTCTCCAGAGGCTGTTGCAAACCTGGTCATATGAGATATCTTCTTAAAACCCTTCCATGATGCTCCATTACATTGGGCATAAAAATCCAAACACTTGAGAATGGTCACCAATGTCCTCACAATCTAATCAGTGTTCTTTTTTTTTTTTCCAAAATATTAAGAGGGTACATGTGTTTTTGATACATGGCTTGAGTCAGAGCTATAAGTGTGCCCATCACCTGAATAGTGTTCATTGTACCCGTCAGGTAGGGTTTTGCCCTTCCCTCCTCCCTGCTCCTCCCTACTTGGTTTCCAATGACATTTACTTTCCTCTGTGCACTTGTACACCCATCGGTTAGTTCCGATTCATTAGAGAGTACATGTGGTGTTTGTTTTTCCATTCTTGAGATACTTCACTTAGGATAATGGTCTCCAATTCCTTCCAAATTGCTGCAAAAGGCATTAATTCATCCTTTTTTATGGCTGTGTAGTACTCCATGGTATACATATACCACATTTTGTTAATCCTCTCATCATGATTTGATGGGCACTTGGGTTGATTCCACATCTTTCTTATCTCTCCAGACTCACCTCCCACCTCTACTCCTGACAGCCCTTACTCCACACACACACACGCGTGCCCACTGTGTGCTCCAGCTATAACCATACTATGCAGATTCTCATACTCACCACACTCCTCTCCCCTCCGGGCCTTTGCCACACGTTCTGCACCATTTTTGATGCCTACCTTCCTAATGGACTTCTACTTATCCTTTAGGTCTCACTTTAGACATTGCTCCCCCTAGCAAGCCTTCCCTCGTCCTCATCCCTCTGTATAGGTGAAATAATGGCCAGCCAAAGATCCTAATCCCTTGAACTTGTAAATGCTACCTTACCTGGCAAAAGGGTCTTTGCAGATGTAATTAAGTTAAAGATCTTGAGATGAGAAGATCATCCTGGATTGTCCAAGTGGTCCCTGAATACCATCATAAATGTCCCTATAAAATAGAGACAAAGGGAGATGATATAGAGATACACAGAGGAGAAGGCAATGTGAAGCCAGATGGAGAGGTTGCAATGATGCAGCCACAAGCCCAGGAATGCCAGGGAAGCCACTGGAAGCTGTAAGAGTCAAGGCACCAATTGTCCCCTAGAACCCCAGAGGCAGGGTAGTCCTGCTGGATTTCTAGCCCTCAGAACCATGAGAGAATAAATTGTTGTTGTTTTAATCCACCCAGTTTGTAGTAATTTGTTACAATAGCCTCAAGAAACTAATATACCCTATAACCTGGAAGAGTCCCTCTTCTCCCAGGGCACTCACGGCACTGAACTATTATCACCTATTTACTTAATTTAGACTCCTTGAGATGAGGATTAGTAGCACCATCTGTTCTTTTCCCCACGGTATCCTCAGTGCTGAGCACAGGGTCTTTCCCACAGTAGATAATCAATAAATATGTGTATAATCAATAGATGAATAAATGAATGGTTGAATGAATGCACAAGGAAAAGCTTTACTTAGAGAGATAAAACAGGGATACCTAATAACTATTTTTTGAGAGGCTGTTATTGATGGAAACGGGTAGGAAATGCAAAGGTATCAAATGCCTGCTATGTAAGCCATTATGCCAGATGGTTAATGTGCATTACCTCACTGATAACACATTCTTAAAGAGTAGTTTATTACTGCCCTGATTTTACAGAAGGAGAAGCAGGCTCAAGAGATGAGGTAATTCACCCCCAGTCACATAGGAAGGAACAGACATCTGTGAGGACACTGGGTATACGGGGTATAATGAGGCCCAAGGGTAGAAGTCACAGGGGAGGCAGAGTGCGATTTAGAAAGATGCTCTTTGTATTGTTAACCAGAGATGTCCAACAGAGAAATGTGTAAAATCTAGCAGAGGATTAGCAACCTACAGCCCCCATACCAAAGGAAATGGAAGTTGGCATAAGAGCAAAGGCCTGCGCCAGCCATCCACTTTCCCTTTCCCTTCTTTTCTGAAACTTTGCTTTTGCACAGACCAATCCTCAGCATTAGCCCAAACTTCCTCCCCATCTCCCGACACTAGACCAGGATTCCAACGTTCAGAAAACCACTTCTGAGAGTCTTCTTCACCCTGCACAGCAGGCCCACTAGGTGGTCAATGAGAAACAGTCTTCCCTGGAGACGGGGTTTACTCCATGAGGCCTCCAAGATCATCTGTGAATAATTCTTTTTCATTTTTTAAATAAAATCTGAAAATAACTTGTTTTCTATGGTTTATCTCTTTCTCCCAAAAGGAGACTGCAAAAAATAATATCAGTAAGTCAAGGGTTCAGTCAGACTTCTGATCCTCAATCTGATGTGACCCTTCCCTCATTTCAACATCCAGAGATACTTGGTGCTTCTCTTAGCATTTTTATTCAATCGAGTTTCTCAACTGCCTTGTATTATTGTTGTTTGTCTCCTTCTCATATTCTCCTTATGAGATTGTAAGCTCCTTGGGAGCTGAGATAATATCTTGTTTTTTATTGCTTGTAGCACCTACCACATTGCATAGCATGTGGTCATCAATTAAACTGCTCGAAGTTTTCCTATATTATATTTTGTAATTTATGTGAAGCTCATTATATTTTACTAATAGATTGTAATTTCTTGATAATAGAATAATTAATACTTTTTGAGTTCACACTCAATGTGATGACCTCATAGTCTGCAAAAACTAACAACTTACTGCATGCAGAAATCATCGCAACCAAGATTTTAAGGTTTTTCTTTCTTGTTTCTCAATTTAAATAGTTGCTTTTTTTCCTCAGACACAACCAACATATTTATTGATTGCTATTGTTTTTATTTAAATTTTACTTTTTAAAATTAATTCATAGCAAAATTAATTTTAAAAATAGGTTTATAGTTCTATAAATTTTGACACATGTATAGATTCATATAACCATCACTGTCAGAATACAGAACAATTCCATCATCCCCAAAACCTCCCTCATACTATCCTTTTTATTTTATTTATTTATTTATTTAGTCATTTATTTATTTTGAGACAGGGTCTCACTCTGTCACCTGGGCTAGAGTGCAGTGGCATCATCATAGCTCACTGCAAACTCAAACTCCTTGGCTCAAGTGATCCTCCTGCCTCGGCCTCCCAAAGTGCTAGGATTACAGGCATGAGCCACCACACCTGGCCCATACTATCTTTTTTCAGTCACACCTGCACCCAGCCCTAGCCACTGTCAACCATTTTCCCCATAACTATAATTTTTCTTTTTAGATAAAGCCAAATAAACAACATCATACACTATGTAACCTTTGAAGACTGGTTTCTTTCACTTAGCATAATGCTACTGAGATTCATCCAAGTTGTCATGTGTATCAGTAATTTCTTCCTTTTTATTGCTAAGTAGTACACCATTGAATGGATGGATGCACCAATGGACTCCATTCAACCATTGAAGGGCATTTAGGTTGTTTCTATTTTTCGTGATTATGAGTAGAGCTGCTATGAACATTTATATACAGGTTTTGTGTGAACTTAAGTTTTCATTTCTCTAGGGTAAATGTGCAGGAGTGCTGGGTTCCAAGGTAGGTGTGTCTAGCTGCATAAGAAATTGTCACATCGGCTGGGCCAGGCACAGTAGCTCACATCTATAATCCTAGCACTCTGGGAGACCAAGGTGGGAGGATTGCTTGAGCTCAGGAATTTGAGACCAGCCTAGGCAAGAGAAAAATCCCATCTCTACTAAAAAAAATAGAAACATTAGCTGGGTGTGGTGGCGCATGCCTATAGTCCCAGCTACTTGGGAGGCTGAGGCAGGAGGATCGCTTGAGCTCAGGGGTTTGAGGTTGTAGTGAGCTATGATGACACCAATGCATTCTAGCTGGGTTGACAGAGTGAGATTCTGTCTCAAGAAAGAAAGAAAGAAACAAACAAACAAACAAACAAAGAAACAAAGAAATTGTCACACTGGCTATACCATTTTGCTTTCCCACCAGCAATGTTAGATAGTTCTGACTGCTTTGCATCTTCACCAACACTTGGTATCATCAGTATGTTCTATTTTAGCCATTCTAATAGGTATGTAGTAATATCTCATTGTTTAGGTTTTTATAACATTTATAAATGGGGAAACTCTATCAAACTTGGAAGGATGTGGCAAAGGAAATGAACAGAAACTTTTCAAAAGAAGACAGAATAATGGCCAGCAAACATATAAAAAAAATGCTCAACATCTCTAATCATTAGAGAAATGCAAACCAAAACCACAATGTGATATCACTTAACCCCAGTGAGATGGGCCTCTATCAAAAAATTCCGAAACAACAAATGCTGGCAAGGATGTGGAGAGACAGGAACACCCTTACACTGCTGGTGGGACTGCAAATTAGTGCAACTTCTGTGGAAAAGAGTTTGGAGATACCTCAGAGAGCTAAAAATAGAAATACCATTCGATCCAGCAATAGCACTATTAGACATCTACCCAAAAGAGCACAAATCATTCTATGATAAAGATATCTGCACCCGAATTTTTATGGCAACACAATTTACTATCGCAAGGAAGTGGAAACAACCCAAGTGCCCATCAATCCATGAGTGGATTATTAACATTTGGTATATGTATACAATGAAATATTACTCAATCATAAGAAATGACAGTGATCTAGACCACTTATACTTTCCTGGATTAAACTTAAGCCCATTATCCAAAGTGAGGCACCACAAGATTGGAAGAATGGGCTCCACTTGTACTCGCCATCGAATTGGTACTAACTGATGAACACTAGGGGGCTACCCCTAATACTTTCCAGGGATTAGGGGCATAGGAGGGTAAACCTCCAACTAAAAGGACATGAGGACCATTGTAGGGGAAAAGGACATGCCTGTAACCCTTGCTTGGATGAGGCAAAGACATAAAGTGTAACCTTTATGCTTTTACCCTCATAATACCCTGAAATAAAAATAAATAAATAAATAAATAAATAAAAATAAACCTAGATTTTCATCAAAAAAAAATAAATAAATAAAACTAGATTTTCATCAAAAAAGACAATAATAAAGATGGGACCAGAAATGGATGGTATTCAAAAGGAAAAACAATTTAAAACATGGGAATAAAGAGTGGTTGTTTTGAAAAATCAAGAAAATTTATAATCCTTTAGGCACAGTGACTAAAAAAAGGCAAAATAAATTCCAATATCAGGAAAGAAATAAAGAACTTAGCTTAAGACCCTACAGTTATTAAACAATAATAAAAATAGGGATGGGAGAAATAGGGAGATATTGATCAAACTTTTAGTTACCAAATAAATAAGTTCTGGGAATCCAATGTATAGCATGGTGACTATAGTTAAGAATATAGCATTGTATAGTATAAATTTGCTGTAAGAGTAAATTTTAAATGTTCTCACCACACACCAAAAAATAATGGTAACTATATGACATGATGGATGCATTAATTGTAATTAGGATGCATTAATTAATTAGATTAATTATAATAATTTCACAATGTATACATGTATCAAATCATCATGTACATTTTAAATATATACAACTTTTATTTGTAAATTTTACCTCAATAAATCTGAAAAAATAAATAATGAAAAAAACAACCTATGATTTTGAAAACTTGGATTAATTGGACCAATTCATTGAAATAAACAAGCTGCAAAAGCTCACTCAAAACAAGTAGATAATCTGAATAGCCCTAGATCAATTAATAAAATTAAATTAATGAAACTAAAGTCTTAGATGGCTTTACTTGGAAATATTCCAAATATTTAAGGAGAAAATACAGATTCACAAAATTGTTTCCAAAAAAAAAGAAAGGAACATAGCCAAACTATCAGAATTACCCTGACACCAATTCTAGCAGCATTACAAGAATGGCTAATTAAAGACTCATATGCCTCATAAACACAGATACATTCTTTATAAAACATTACCAAATTGAATCCAGCAATATGTATAAAGGATTTTGTATAACAACCAAATAAGACTGTGCTAGGAATACAATGATGGTTCACCAGTAGAAATTCGATCTAAGGAATTCACAATGAGAACAGGCTAAAAAAGATCAGGAACACATGAGGATGTTCACTCCTACCACTTCTACTAGCCACTATACTGAAAGTCCCAGGGAGAGCAATATGAAAATAAAAAGAAATAAAGGGCAAAAAGTCGAAAAGGATGAAATAAAATTGTCTTTATCTTCAGATGAAATGAGTGTTTTTAGAGAAAATATGAAGGCATCTAAAAATGTTTTAAAAGCTCCTTGAACTAACAAGTGAATTTAGCGAAGTGGCAAAATACAAGGTCACTAATCAAAAATCGTTTGTATTTCTACATACTATAAACAATGAATTTGAAAGTGAAAGGCAAAAAGTATCATTTACAATAGCATCAAAAGCGTGGAATAGTTAAATGTCTAACAAAACAGAGGCAAAATCTTTATGCTGAAAACTACTAAGCAATGATGGAATGAATTTCAAAATATATGCATAATTCTAGCAGGATAATATCTACAGTGTTTTCTGTAGATATTCATAAGCTGACTCAAAATTTTACAAGGAAAGATGAAATAAATAGAATAGCCAAAATATTTTGTAAAAGAAGAACAAATGGGAGAAAATTCACTATTTTTCCACAAGAATTAGTATAAAACTTCAGTAATCCCAACAGTGTAGTATTGGGAAGAGACAGACACAGAGACTGGCAGAATACTATAGAGAACCCAGGAGTTGATCTCCATACAAATAGTGAATTGATATTTGAAAAAGGTGCAAAGGCAAGTCAATGGAGAAGGAACAGTCCCTTTAATAAATAGTGCTGGAACAATTGGATGTCCATGTACATAAAACTGAACTTTGATCTATATAACTCCTAATGTATAAATATTAACTCAAAATGGATCACAGACCTAACTTTAAATCCTAAAACTATAAAAGTTCTAAAGAAAATATGCAAGAAAATCTTTATGCCTTTGGGTTAAGTAAAGATTTTGTAGGTACAACAGCAAAAGCATAATTCCATAAAAGAAAAAGACAAATATGATTTCATCAAAATTCTAAAATTGTGATCTATGAAAGGCACTATGAGAATGAAAGACAAGCCACAAACCAGTTGAAAATAGGATATCTAATCATGACCTTTTACCGAGAATATACAAAGAACTCTTACTACTTGGTAACAAGAAAACAATAAAAAACCAATTTTGAAAAATGGGCAAATTACTGATGAGGGTACATAGCAATGGGACGTCTTAAACCTTGCTTGTGGGAATGCAAAATGGCATAGTCGTTTTGTAAAACAGTGTGCCTGCCAATTTCTCATAAAATTAAATATATGCTTACCCTACATCTCAGCAATTATAGGATATTTGTGTAAGAGAAATGAAAATTTATTTATACACACAAAAATTCTGTACAAAAATGTTTATAGTACATTTATTCATAATCCACAGAAAGGAAATGACCCAAATATTCCTCATCTGGTTAATGAATGAACAAACAACCCATGAAATATCCAGGCAATGAAATACCATTCAAAATTAAGTCTAATGAATTAGTGATACACATAATAATGTGGAAGAATCTCAAATGTGTATTGCTAATTGGAAAAAGCTAGGCTCAATGGGTTTTATACTATATGATTCCATTTATATAGTATTCTTAAATAGTAAAATTAGATCAATAGGAAACAAATATGCAATCTGCACACTCTGGGGTTAGGGGAAAGTGGTGAATAAAAAGGACCCAAAAGAACTTTTTGAGGTGATAGAACTTTTCTATATCTTGATTATGGTGGTGGTTACATGACAATATGTGCTTGCCAAAACTCAAAAAACTGTATAAGATAAAGAGTTTATCTTACTCTATAAATTATAGTATAGGAAAAATGCAAAACTACTGGTATTCAAACAA
>CAUYSK010006275.1:0-19983 GCA_963575035.1 Avahi laniger
ACTACAGGCATGCGCCACCATGCCCGGCTAATTTTTTCTATATATATTTTTAGCTGTCCAATTAATTTCTTTCTATTTTTGGTAGAGACGAGGTCTCGCTCTTGCTCAGGCTGGTCTCGAACTCCTGAGCTCAGAACGATCCGCCAGCCTCGGCCTCCCAGAGTGCTAGGATTACAGGCGTGAGCCACCGCGCCCGGCCTATCGCCTTGTTTTTAATATTAAAATGCCCTTTCTTTTCGGAAATGATGTTGATCATAGATGGCAGTTGATTTTTAATGCCTTTTTTTTTTTTAGAAAAAGCAATGATCGTACTTGAAATCTCAAAGTTTGGACACCACACGGTCAGGGAACTCACTGAAGTCCACACACATCTAGTCAAGGACGGAGCTGGATTTGAATGTCTGTGACTAGTTGAGTTCCTCTGAGCCACAGAGACACCAGAGGTATGACTTGGGGTAAATGGTTTTACATCCTGAGCTTCATGTTTTACATCTATAAAATGAGGGGCTATAAAATCTGCCCGGGGTTACAAAGTAATCATGAGGCTACAAGGAGATAATGGAGAAGGAAGGACTCTGAGAAGCAGAATTTTTATACCGGATGGGGGCTTGGTGTGATTATTAGATGTCAGTCATCCCTTTTGAGGCTCCAGCTGTGTGGGGGGTGTTGGCTTTGAAGACTGTATTAGTTTCCCAATGCTCCCCAAACAAAATACCACAAACCAGGTGACTTAGAATATCAGAAATTTGTTCTCTCACAGTTCTGGAGGCTAGAAGGTGTTGGCAGAGCCATCTCCTTCCAGAGAAGGATCTTTCCTGGCCTCTTCCAGCTTCTGGTGGCCCCGGGCATTCCTTGGTTTGTGGCCTCATCACTCCAGTCTCTGCTTCTGTCTTCACATGGGTGCCTTCGCCCTGTGTCTGCCTGTTCCTTTTGTTAGGGCATCAGTCATTACAGAATTAGGGGGCCCACCCCACGCTGTAGTATGAGCTCATCTGGACTTGACTTCACCTGCAATGGCCCCGTTTCCAGTGGTCACGTTCTGAGGTGCTAGAGGTTAGGACTTCAACATATCTTCTGTAGGGGGGCGGCGGACCACATTTTAACCCATAGTAAAGATTAGCTAGACAAATTTGAAGTTGCATTTTAAATGACCCCAGCTGCTCTGACTTAAGGAAAGGAAATTTCTCCCCAACTTCCTAAGAAGAAACAGCGTGAGGCAGAAACAGAGGAAAGTAGAGGGTGGAGTTTGGAGGAAAATTAAAGCAGCTGGCTAGTGAACAAACAAAATCCTCAGCTCCCGAGAGACGGAGCTCTGGGAGCCCAGTGGTAAACCAGCAGTGACCAAGTCTTGACAGCGAACTCCAAGCTGTCCTCGCTCCTATGAGAGCCCTTAGCTGGAGCGTGGCTCCCCCAGTGGGGAGGGAGCTGCAGCTTCTTAAATCAACACGCTTGGGCCTGAAGCAATATTTATTCCTAGAGGGTCTGGGCTGGGTTCTGCTCTGCCCAGCCTGGGCTGTGCAGCCCCACCTGGCCAGGCCCTGGGGCCAGTTGAATCGACACCCCCCTCTTCTTGCCAACCTACAGGCCTCAGGTTCCTTCCCAGAAAGCTGTTTTGTTTTTTATCCTGACTCAAAGGTTAAAGGCAGCTGTGTTCAGTTCTCCAAAGGATTGGGCCAAGGAAGGACATGGCCACAGCAGGAATTCTCAGATCTTGGGAAAAATCCACTCTCTGGGAAGTTCATGGACCCTAAAACCTGTCACTTGAGGGAGGCAGGGCTGCATTGTGACTCCTGCCAGCCCTTGGCACTTTTGCCTTTGTGGGTCCTTCCTGCATAAAAAATATTTAAAATTATATTTTATATAATTGGTATAAAAACAAGTATAAGCCAGGCTGGATTCATTATTGTCTATCCATTATTAGTACATTCTTTGTTTTCTTCTGATTTGAAAAGAAATCAAAATTAAAACATTTTTGGCTGGGTGCAGTGGCTCATGCCTATAATCCTAGCACTTTGGGAGGCTGAGGTGGGAGGATTGCTTGAGCCCAGGAATTGGAGGCTGTGGTGAGCTATGATGATGCCACTGCACTCCAGCCTGGGCAACAGAGAAAGACTCTGTCTCAAAAAAAAAAAAAAATAGAACATTTTTGTTGGCCCCTAAAATACCATGAACTCTCCACACTATGCCCCTGGAGAGAGGCTATGCTATTTCTAAGCGTGTGTGTGTGTGTGTGTATGTGTGTTAGATCTGGGAGATGATTTTAAATCAATCCAGTCTAGATATAGGGGAATGATCAAGATGACCTTTTGAGACCCATGTAAGCTGAAGGAATAAGGTTTGAGGTACCAGCTGTTTCTCTTCCTAGTTAGCTGTTCCCTTTCTCTTGTGGACCCAGGTGTATGTTTAAATGGAAAGCGCATCTACCTGGCCAGCGGTTCCCTGTTATCCGACTTCAATATCTGGATACCTTGCCCCACACATCAGACAAATATGTGGATGGGGATGTACAAACAGGGTAATGAATAGGAGAGAGAGTTGGGAGGAATTACCTGGACCACCGATCTAAACAGGGGCCCAGGACTTCACATTGTCGCATATCAACACAAATTCTTCCTTGCTGGGGGTCCCAAAAACATTTTTTCACCTGGGACCAGAAGTATTCACAGTTTTGAGCACAAAACATTTCATCTTCTATCTAACTTTGCACTCACCTGTCTTATGCTTCATCAAGAAAAATTGAATCGACTCTGCTGAATCTAGGAAGCATTCATTGAGTCGTTTTAGACTGACCTGGGGTTGGAAAACGTTTCAGTAAAGGGCTAGACAGTATGTACTTTAGAGTTTGCAGGCCTTATGGTATTTATTGCGACCACTTAACTCTGCCGTTACAATGCAAAAGCAGCCATAGACAATATGTAAGCAAATGGACATAGCTGCTGTGTTCCAATAAAACTCTATTTTAAAAAACAGATGGAGGCCAGGCGCGGTGGCTCACACCTGTAATCCTAGCTCTCTGGGAGGCCGAGGTGGGTGGATTGTTTGAGCTCAGGAGTTCAAGACCAGCCTGAGCAAGAGCAAGACCCCGTCTCTACCAAAAATGGAAAGAAATTAATTGGACAGCTAAAAATATATAGAAAAAATTAGCCGGGCATGGTGGCGCATGCCTGTAGTCCCAGCTAATCGGGAGGCTGAGGCAGAAGGATCGCTTGAGCCCCGGAGTTTGAGGTTGCTGTAAGCTAGGCCTACGCCACGGCACTCACTCTAGCCTGGGCAAAAGAGTGAGACTCTGTCTCAAAAAAAAAAAAAAAAAAAAAAAAAAAACAGATGGAGGGCCAGATTTAGTCTGTGGTTTATAGTGTGCTGAACCCTGATCTAACCTATCTTTCACCTTCTGACCAATCATGTTCCTTCTTTCCAGAACATTTTTGGGTGTCTATTATATCTTATGTACTGTGTTAAGGATGTTATTAGGCCTTATAATATCTAAGTTTTTCTGTCTTTATTTATAGTTTTTCATGTCTCTTGTCCACTTTTTAAGGGGGTTGTTTCGTTCTTGCTGGTTTGTTTGAGTTCATTGTAGATTCTGGATATTAGACCTTTGTTGGATGTATAGTTTGGAAATATTTTCTCCATTCTGTAGGGGTCTATTTACTCTGTTATTTCTTTTGCTGTGCACAAACTTTTTTAGTTTAATTAAGTACCATTTATTTATTTTTGTTTTTGTTGTATTTGCTTTTGGGGTCTTAGTCATAAATTCTTTGCCCAGGCCATTGTCCAGAAGAGTTTTTTCCTATGTTTTCTTGTAGAATTTTTATGGTATCAGGTCTTACATTTAAGTCTTTAATCCATTCTGAGTTAATTTTTGTGTATGGTAAGAGATGGGGATCCTGTTTCATTCTTCTGTATGTGGCTTTTCGATTTTCCCAGCACCATTTGTTGAATAGGATGTCCTTTCCCCAGTGTCAGTTTTCATCTGCTTTGCTGAAGATCAGTTGGTTGTAGGTGAATGGTTTTATTTCTGAGTTCTCTATTCTGTTCCACTCATCTATGCACCTACTTCTATACCAGCATCATGCTGTTTTGGTTACACAGGCTTGTAGTATAATCTGAACTTGGGTAATGTGATGCCCCCAGATTTGTTCTTTTTGCTTAGGATTGCTCATACCAATATACTTTAGGCAATGCTAGTAAATGTGAAAATTTCCAAAAATAGAAGATGTAATCTCTACCCCAAGTGTTTATACACTGTGGTAAACATTGGTGGTCTTCAATAAATCACATCTCTCACTATCATACCCTACCCTTTTGAAGTCCTTTCCACATTGATTCTAGGGTTTGTTGTGTGACTTCTCTGGCCAGTGAGATGCTAACAAACATGAAACAAGTAGATAAGTGCTTGCACACAGGGCCTCAACTTCTTGACATGCTCTCTTTTGGAATTCAGTGGCCATTCTGTAAGGAAGTCCAGGCTAACCTGCTGGCAAGAGAGGCCACATGGAAAGGCCTTGGAAGATGAAACTCCATGAAGAAAGGGTCCAGACAACCCCTACCCATTCTAACCTCCTCAATGGAGGTATCAGACATGTGAATGAAACCCTTTTGGATCCTCCCATCCCAGCTGAGCCTTCAGGTGACTGAAGCTGCATAAGAAACATAAAGCCAACAGGCAGAAGAACCACCCAAGTGATCCCAACCCAGTCATGAACTAATAAATAATTGTTTTAAGTCACTTAGTTTTGGGGTGGTTTTTCATGCAACAATAATTGATAGATCAATTAGGAATAGAGGACTCACACACGCACACAGAATCCAACCACGACGTCACAGAAGCCACACGAGGTGTGGCTGGATCAAATACATGTACCAGCAATAAAGAGCCCAAAGAATAGGGCAATAGAGCAGATCAGGCTGCAATGAAACCATTAAGGAAGTGCTCCAGGCCTTGAATAACAGCTAGGCTTTGAATACATGGAAAAGGGCAGCCTATGTAGGGGACAGCCAGTGCGCAAAGGTGCATCCCCCTTTGGACTTTGTGCCTTAAATGGAGATTCTGAGCCCTAAATGAGTCTCTAAAGACAGAATCCAATGATGGACTGTCAGGAACAGTGATGTGAGGAGGCATTTTCATATGTGGCTGAGGCACCTCCTTACTTCTCTCAGAATACACACATAGGTTGCAACCTACTCTACTTACTCATGAAGTCAGCCCTGATAAAAATGATCTGTTGTCATTTTAGAAACCCCCAGAGGCTAAATCCTCAGAACTATAATAGCAGTTTCTCTTTTAGGAGGAATAGCTAGGAACAGCTAGGTATGCACCTTCTACTGTATAAAATGGCCAATACCAGCCTGGACAACATAGCAAGACCCTATTTCTATAAAGAATAAAAAAGATTAGCTGGGCGTGGTGGTATGCGCCTCTAGTCCCAGCTACTCGGGAGGCTGAGGTGGGAGGATCTCTTGAGCCCAGGCATTGGAGGTTGCATTGAGCTATGATGATGCCGCTGCATTCTAGCCTGGGCAACAGAGCAAGACCCTGTCTGAAACAAATAAACAAAATAGCCAAATGCTTGGTCTCGGGGTCCTATTTTTATCTATTCTTATCCATCTTGTAACATGCTTTGGTCTCATTTTGTTAATCTGCTCTTCGAAGGCTAAATGCCTCTCTACCACCTGACCTTTTGGTTCCCTGATGGAAACACCATCAACTGAGATGCAGAGCTGGACAACTGCCATGTTCAATTGCAGTTGACAGCTCGCTTCTCTCCAACTCTCACCAGGGCACCAGATCCTCAAAGGCAAAGATTTCCATGGCCAACTTGGTGTCTCTAATGCTTACATAGCGGCCAGCACACACTAAACGTTCAATAAATGTATAATGAACGACCGGATTAATGAGGAACCCAGACTACAATCACCACAAAATCAGGCAGATTATAGTGGAAAGCACACTAAGAACAAATCTTTAACATTTATTGGCACAACTCTGTTCCAGATTCTGCGCTAAGCACTTTATGAACCTTTTGTTCTCTCTCTCTGTTTGTTTAGCAAGGATTTAGTTGCACTTGGAGGGGTTAAATTATTTAACTGCAGAGCTAGAGTTCAGCTAAGCCCTTCTGTTCCCAAGTTCGCACAACCTAGGCTTTCTCACTCTCCTCCTGGGAACTGAATACGGCCCAACCGCTCTTATTTGAGGGTTCACCAAATAGGGACAGGAGACGGAGGGGAGATTGACAAGGAGATCTTAGCGAGTTTCTGCTTGAGCCTCCAGAAAGAACTTCACCCTGCGCTCATGCCGAGGAGGATTAGAATGCAGACAGAAGAGGCCCTCGGTCTTTGCCGACCTTCCCATTGGCACAAGGCGCGAGGACTTGGCACCCAGCCTGCAGTGGGAATAATAAGGAAGAACCCTTCCCAGGCTGTTCTTTTCTTCCTCGGGGCTGAGTTAATGTTCTCCAGAAGGATCGACAGGCAGGAGAGGGCAGCCAGCCCTGCTTGTTCATAGGGCGGGATGTTCCCACTTAACCCTGTTTCCCCAAAGTTTCATGATTAAGACCTGAAGCGAGGGGTGGGGCAGGGGCTTGGCATGGGGGATGAGGTAGACCAGGCAAATCTGGGCTCATGAGGCGCAGGGTGGAGCTGGGGTGACTCAGTGGGCAGGCAGGGGCAGATCTGAGCAAAGTGTCTGTCTGCACATCTGTGCCTGTGCAGGCGCCATTTGGCAGCGGCAGAGCAGCAAGGTACTCTGGGGCTCGGTCTCTGGTGTCCTAGGCCCAAATGTTAGCTTGGCCATTTACTGTCTCTGTGGCCCTGGCAGAGTCGGGTAACTTTTCAGAGCTCCAGTTTCCCCTTTTGGAACATGGGACCAAAAAGTCAGGTTGGGGTGACAAATGACAAAACATGCTGAACACCAGTCCTGCCACCTCCCTGTCCTGACGGGCCCTTGGTGTCAGCCAGAGCCTTAAGGGGGCCGGGTCAGGCAGGGCCGCGTCACAACGTCAGGGATCCCTTTTGCATTCCTGGGTTGCTTTCTCCATAAAACAACATTAAAACTTATGCTTTATGACGGCATTGGTATAAAGATGAACATAATCCAAGCTGGATTTATCCTATGCTTATTATTATACTCATTTTCCTTCTGGTTCTAAAAGAAATGATTTTCGTAGGCCCCTGAAGTTACCATGAGCTCTCAGCACCGCGCTTCCTGTGCCTAAGGGACAAATCGGCTCCGGGATCAGGCCACGAGCCACTCCCACAGGCCCAGATCTCTTCCTTCTTCCCGCATCTTCGATTCCTGTTGCAATCACAATGGTTTAGGCCAGCGAATTCACAAACGAGGAAGCCTTTTTCCCCCAAGGTCAGAGAGAGTGTCTGCTGCACATGGCTAGGTCTGGCCGTGGCATGTTTCTTTTTCTACCCTGGGGTATTTCTGTGGTTATTTTGGCATATTTGCATTTCAGGATATAGCTACTTTGGAGTGGAGGGGTGCAGTGTAAACACCTAAATTATAAAGTCCTTGAAACTGTATTTGTTCATTCAACAAATATCTTTCTGAGTATCTACTGCCTGCCAAGCATTGTTATAGAACTGGAGACACAGTGCAATAAATGAAAAGACAAAGTCCCTGTTCTTGGTCAGCTTACTTTCTAGTGGAAGGAGATAGATAGTAAACCCCAAACCGGTGGCAGGTGGTAAGTGCTAAAGCACAGCTGGGGGGGAAAGGGGGAGGGGGAGGGGTGTGGGTGGTGATAAGGTGGGAGTGGAGTTTGCTGTTGTATTTGAGGTGATCAGGAAACATCTCTGGGATAAGGTGGTATTTGAGCAGAGCCCCAAATGACCTGAGGAATGGAGCCATGTGGCTATCTGCGAAGAAAGCGTTCCAAGCAGAGGGAAAGGCAAATGCAAAGAGCCCGTGGCCAGAGCATCCTTGGTGTGCTTGAGGACCGGCCTGGAGGCCCCAGGCTAGAGCAGGGATGGGGAGGAGAGGTGGGATGAGGTCACACAGGTGGCCCAGTGCCAGGTCATGTAGAGCTTTGGAGGCTCTTTAGCTTATAACCTGAATGTGATGAGAAGCCACTAGAAGAATTTGTTAGGGGAACGACATGATAGGACTTAGCTCTTAACAGGATCACTTTGGCTGCTTGCTGGGAATAGACAGGAAGCGGCAAGTGCAGAAGCAGGGAAGCCAGTTGGGAGGCTGTAGTGGGTCCCCAGGGAGCATTTATAGGGCTTTGGACCGGAGGGCTAGCAGTGGTGGTGCTGAGAAGTGGTCAGACTGTGGATATGAAGGTAGAGCCAACAGGACTGCTGGTATATTAGATGTGAGGAACCAAAGAGAAAAGCCAAGGAAGACTCCAAGGTTTTGGACTGGACAACTAGAAGAATGGAATTGGCATTTACTGGAATGAGTGTAGGTTTATAGAGGACTCTAAGAGTTTGGCTGCGAATGAGTTAGCTTGGAGATGCTTCTTAGACAGGATTGTCCCAAATTGGCCAGGGCTTTGCAGCCCCACGTGGCCCAGTCTTCGCATGTGGGCTGTCCCCAGTGATAGGGTGTAGCACTGAGCCAAGGAAGCTGCCGTCGGCTGATAGCATTGCCCAGAGAGGGACATTGCTGTGAGCTGTCTATAGTCAACACTCCTGCATGCTGAGGGAACGAGGGTCTTAGTCCCTAAGGGGGAATCTCGATGACTGTTCACTACAAGCCACAAACCACCCCTTACATCTTTCGAATCCACTTGCTTCTTATAATAAATTCACCCCACCTGGGAACAACTTCTCCAGGATTCTGCTTGGTCTGTTTCCTTGGGAAACTTAAAGGTTAGTGGGATGAACTGGCCACCTCTCCCTCTGGCCCTACTACTGCAGCTAGTCTTGAGGTCACATCAATACTCATCACCTCCCTCCTCTACGACCCATTCTAGAGTCCCCTCACCCTTGGCTAGCACCTCTGCTGTTCCAAGTGTCTTCCTAGTGGTATGACCCAGACCTTCATCCCTAAGGGGTCTGGGCCATGGGTCACCATGCCCTTCTCAGATGGAGGCTGCTGCCCTTTTCCATTCACCTCTGTAATTAGGAGGGGAAGTGTCAGGAGATGCCTTGGTGGATTGAGTGTCAAACACATTCTTCTCTGTCCCCACGGCATAATGCAGACTCATCCCCTCCCAATGCTCAGGATCTATACCTCAACTTGTACTGACTCCTTTCCTTGTCTCCTGGCTCTTGGCACGAGGAGCCAAGTGACCACGCAGCAGCCATAGCTTAAAGTGTTTCCTGAAACTCCTATTCTTCTTCCTGGTGGAAACATTCTCCCTTTGGGAACCACGACTCCCAGAGCCACAGAACCCAAGGTTGCAGGGAAAGGAAGCACAAGCTCCTCAAGGAGGTCACTGGAGTGATGGCAAGGGGGTCTACCTTTCGGTTCCTGGACCTATGTGTTCTGCCTACTGGAACCACAGCACCTTATGGTGGTTGTTGACTTGGGATGAACCCACAGCCTGGAGGAAACACCTCAACTTTGCAGGATATCGGCTCCCAGTTGGTGCCTCGAATGCATCTGTAAGCAGCCTTTCCGCCACTCTGTCAGGCCAGCGGCTTTTGGGTCTGTGGTAGGACTAGTGTATGTCACTGTCATGTGTTCACTTCCACACCTCCTTTGCTGAAAAATGAGGCCCTCAGTTCCAGGCAAGGTTAAACTCGATCTCACGTCAGTGGAGCAAATGCTCCAAAAGCCCTGGGATACTAGTGTTGGTTGAGGCTCTACTGGCAAGAAAGGCAAACCCAAATCTGGAAGATTAAGCAGAAATAATACTATTTTAAAATTACACTCCTGTTTTTGAGATAATTGTAAATTCACACACGGTTGCAAGAAATAACACAGAGAGATCCCATATACCCTTTACACAGTTTCCCCAGTGATAGCATCTTGCAAAACTATAGTAAAATATCACAAGCAGGATATGGACGTTGATAGAATCATCCAAACTCATTCGGATGGCCCCAATTCTACTTGCACTCATTTTTGAATGTGTGTGCATGTTTAGTTCTATCCCGTTCTGTCATGTGCGTAGGTTTATATATCTACCATAGTGAAGATACAGAACGTTTCATTCCCACAAGGATACCTGTGTTGGCCTTTTATAGCCAAACTCACCTGTCCCTTCCTTGCCCCATCCCTAACCCCTGACAACCACTAATCTGTTCTCCATGTCTAAAATTTTGTCATTTCAAAAACGTTTTCTAAAACATTTTTACAAAATGTTGGAATAACACACATAAGTAACTTTTTGGAATTGGCTTTTTTCACTTGGCATAATTCCTTGAAGAATCTCCCAAGTTGGTGCATTTGTTAATAGTTCATTCCTTTTTATTGCTGAGTATTTCACAGTATGAATGCACCACAGTTTAACCATTCACCCATTGAAGGACATCTGGGCTGTCTCCAGTTTTTTGGCTGTTATGAATAAAGCTTCTATGAACATTTGGGTACAGGTTTCGTATAAGTCTTCATTGCCGTGGGATCAATGCCCAAGAGAGCACTTGCTGGGTCATATTGTAATTGCATCTTTGATTAAAATCTGCCAGACTGTTTCCAGAATGGCTATACCATTTTACACTCCCACCAGCAATGCATGGCTGGTCCAGTTTTTCAAAATCCTCATCAGCCCTTGATGTTTTCATTATTTTTTACCTCATATGTAGTGATATCTCATTACGGCTTTAATTTGTATTTCTCTAGTGACTGATATTCAACATCTCTTCATGTGCTTATTTGCCGTCTATAAATCCTCTTCAGTGAAAATTCTGTTCCTGCTTTTTGCCCATTTTCTAATTTGATTGCTTTTAACTGTTGACTTTTAAGAGTTCTTTATATACTTTAGATTTTGTTGGTTATGTGCTTTGCAAATATTTTCTCCCAGTTGTAGCTTTTTTCATGCTTTCCACAGGGTCTTTCACAGAACAAGTTTTTAATTTTGATGAAGTTGAATTTATCAAATTTTCCTTTTATGGATTATGCTTTTGGCATCAAGTCTAAGAACTCTTTGATCAACCCTAGAGCCCAAAGGTTTTTCCTCCTCTATTTTTTCTAAAAGTTATATAACTTTACATTTTACATTTACATTGAGATCATGGAATATGTTTTAATTCCAGTCCAAATAAATGATTATCTCATCCAGGGTGAGAAAGGTCCAGTGTAATCGACTGGCCATGAAATGGCAGATCATCTCCTCAAAGGGTGGATCTGTCTTGGGGGCTAAGTAACAGTATCTGGTTTTGGTAGGTTGGACATTTATAGCAGCAATAGCAGACCAGTCTTTATGAGTGCACTGAAGTGGCCAATGACAGAGGCCATCTGACATCAACTGGCTGAGTCACTCTGCTTGTCTGATGCCCACAGGTGGGCTTTAACCTGTGGTTCGAAGATCTTCACACTTCGTAACTGTGTCTTCATACACACGCCTCTCTCTCAGAACTTCTTGTCCCTGATGTTTCAATCTTTCGCCTTCCAGGCCCCTGACCAATACAGCCAAGCCATACCTATAAATCTGTGTATTTTTTTAATCTCATGCAATATCTCTTTCATCATCAATGAATGACAGCTGCACAGAAGCTCTATTGGGAAGATTTCCCTTCACTGTGTCTTTCGGGGCTGCCCTGGAATGGGCTATAATGCAGCACCAGCCCATTTGTGGCTTGACCCATCCATGAACCAGCCTGGCTTTTCCCTCCTCTATCAGCTGATCACAAGGCACCACCCGTGTGGACACAGGCCTGAGCTGAGGGAGAGGTGGTAAGTGACATGGGTGTCTGGCAGCCACATTGCCTTTTCCAGCCTGGCCTCAAAGTCAACACAGCTTCATGACCACAGTCAACGGGTAGAAGCAGTTAGAATCCTTCCCAGATTAAAGGAAAGTGGAATTAGACTCTACCTCTTGATGTGGGAATAGCAAGGTCACAACATAGAAGAGTGAGATTGAACTATCGGGCCATACCGGGAAAATACAACCTGTACAAGGACTCTCTACTCTGGCTGGTCACAACTTGAATGATTTTGAGCCCTACATGAGCTCTAAGAATGTCTGGGCCTACAATTCCTCAGTAATTGTTCTCTCCCCAGCAGTTGTTCTTTGGCCAGGACTTGTAGAGTTTCACCCTGTGCATGTATAGGCTGGTATTCAGCCGGCCTCATTTTTCTTTTATATGGAGCTCTTTCTGAATGTAGCTCCCTCCTCTTTGGCATTTTATCTAGCAAATTCTAGCTGACTTGGCTTCACCAAATTCCAGTCCCTGACCCCTCAACTCAGCAAGACCCCCTGGGCTCTATCTGGGTTCTCCCTTCCTGTCCTACAATCTGGAAATTGCCTCCACGACTGCGGGCTCACCTCATTTGCTCCCCTGCCTTTGGGGATCACAGCCCTGTACTGCCTCTTATCTGTATCTGGAAATAGTTGTTTCATATCTTTGATCCAGTTTTTTAGCTGTTTATGGTGAGAGAGTAACATCTATATCAGTTACTCCTTCATGCGTGGAAGCAGGGCTTGAATATATTTTGAAAATAAAGCCAACAGGATTTGATTAAGAGTTGAATCTAGGTTGTGAGAAAGAGAGACACGTCAAGATTGACTTTAAGTTTTTGGCCTGAAACTGGGAGGGTGGCACTGCCATTACCTGACGTTTGATCGGATTTGGGGCAACGAGGGGTAAGGGGATGGGTGAGATTAGGAGGTTAGTTTTAAACATGTTACATTTGAGATGCCTGTTAAACACCCAAGTGGGGATGCCAACTTTTCGGTTGGACATACAAGTCAGGAGTTCAGGCTGGAGGTCGGCCTAGAAATATAAAATCAGGAATTATCTGTGTATAGATGCTATTTGAAGCCATGAGTTTAGAAGGATCACTAGGAAGTGAGTGTAGACAGAAAAGAGATAGAAAGGAAAAGGCCAAGGACTAAATGCTGGGCACATCAATATTAAAGATTGGAGGAGATGAAGGGGAACCCTGGAGTTGTTTGTGCCAACTCACCCCACCCAATTCTCTCCCATGCCCATGACTCTTCCCCACTGTCTGCTCAATCAGCTTGCCTTTGCCACTTTTCTGGCGCTGATCTCTGTTGACCTGTTCTGGTCTGTGGCCATCCAACTTTAGGCTTGACGAGTCAGTTCCAGAGCTGTTCTTGGACCTCGGAAATTTCTCCAGCCAATCCATGTCCTCAGGGTCTTCTGGAGTCATTTAAGTTTCATCTGGCTCCATCAGGACTGACTCTTCTGCCAAAGTACAGGGCGGGAAGAAGGCAAATGGACCGTGACTTCCAGAATGAGCAGTGCCTTGGCCAGAACCCCTTGCCAGTCTGCGGTGGTACTTTTCATGTCGAGAGTTTCAAAGAACAGGAAATACCAGATATCTCACTCTAGAGCAAACAAATAGTTTCTTTTGCCTCCGATTCTGTCCTGGACCATGTTGGTGTGTGGTTGTTCAGTAGTTGTCCTCCATGTTAGTGACCTCAACAGATTAGTGTACGTTCCAGAGAGCCCCAGTTCCCCATAGTAATTTATTATTGACTGGATAGTGATCATTAATATTAGCATCATTCACCCAGTCACACAAAAGGACTATATAAGGATGTTTGTTGCAGTGCTGTTTATAAAGATACAAATATTAGAAACTACCTACACGACCAAAAATAGGGGACTAGGTAAATAAGTTATGATACATCTGCAAAATGCACCCATTAAAATAATTCTGCAGCTATGGAGAGATGTTTGTAATGTATGGCTGTTTCAAACATCTTAAGGGGCAGTGCTGTGTAGTGTGTGAAAGCACATTAGCATAAATAGGCTTGAGAACTCTAACAATTGATGACTAGGTAGAGCAGGGTGACCTGCAGGGGACACTGATCGGGAGTGGTCACGGCATCACAGCAATGAAACAGGAAGGGTTTTGCATCACAGAGGGGAAGAATTTCTTTTTTTTAAGAAAGAGGGAATGGTCATTCTATCTTTCAATGGTGTCAAACGCTAAAGAGCCAGGGTGAGGACTGAAAGGTGACCATGATATGGAACAACATGAATGTCACTGATGACCATCACAAGGGGTTTTCCAGTGGAGTAATGAGAGCAAAAATCAAACTGGAATCGGCTGAGGGCTAAATGGGAGGCAAGAAGGTGGAACTAGGGAGCATGCAATCTCCTCTGAGGAACTGGAGTGCAGAAGAGGAGAGAAAGAAGGCCACAGAGAGAGGGGGATTCTTTTTCTTTAATTTAGACAGATATGAGCTTCTTTACATAACCATGAGATGGGTCCAATAGAGAGGGAGCTCTGAATACTCAAATAGAGACTGGATGATTTAGAGATAAGGTTAATGAAAAGGTGGGAGAAGATAGGATGTAAAACACCGCGGTGGAATTGGTCTTGATTTAGACATTGGAAGGGAAGCTCTTCTGTTGTAACAGGAAGCAAGAAGGAGGGATGCAGGGGTAGGTAGGTTCAACATTTGGTAACACAAAGGAAGGACTCAAAGGCGGTGGAGAGGGAGGTGGGAGCAGCAGAGGTCTCCGGAGAGCAGAGAAGGTGTGAAATAGTTGTTCACGGTAGGAGTGTGAACTACATAACTATTTCTGGAGAAATGCGGTAATACTTGCAAGCACCCTTTGGTCCCATGTGGAACTGGTGATCCTGAATTATAGGAGAAGCCATCTGCCCAATGATGAGACTTTCCTCTGATAGTATTGGGTTGCCTGGGTTCAGGTGAGAAAGAAGCAGATAATGTGGTTCATCTAGGGGTGAGATTTAGCCAGACAGGAGAGGTGGGAATTCCTCCCACTGCTGGGAGCTCTGGGTGGATGGGGATGAGCCCTCGGCTCAGCTCCTCTGTGGAAGCACAGCCAGAGGGACATGGGACAAGGGTAGGTCTTCTGTCCCCACTAAATGAGTTTACCTGCAGTTCACCTTCCAGCCCTTTGTTAGCCTGACAGATTCCCCGTGGGGCGCTCAGTCCCCCATGCACTGTTTGCTGTTTCTGCAGGAGCGATCCTTTTCAGTCTTCAGAAAGGTCTTTTTATACATGGTGCTTCTTGATCCATACTGTGCTTGGGAGTGCAGGGGAGGGACAGGGCCGACCCTCCGAGGAAGATCACTGTTAAGGTCTAGTGAGGACAAAATAGCCTACTTTAATGCCCCCAACACTGCCCATAAGAAGCAGTGCGACTTCTCTGTCCTCTGCCCCTTGGCTTCTGTGGGAAGGAAAATAGGATGGAGATACTTATTTTCCTCAGCTCTGGGCTTTTTACCCAAGGAGAAAAAACATGGTAGCCAAGCTGTAATTTGCAAATGTGTGACATTCCTAACCTGGTGGCCTGGCCAGAGTTGGCACTGGATAGGAAAGGGCTGGGGAAGGAGGGTGGAGGGGCGGTGGTGTCGGGTTCCAGCTCAGACACAGGGCTCAGCTGTGGCTCCTGCTGCTTGAGGGACAGAGGAGAAGGGGTGGACGCAGGAGTGAGCCACCCAGGGCTCTGCTGAAGGTGGACACTGTCCCCCAAGCAGGCCGGCCTTGGGTATGAGCCAGTCACTTGCCACTCCCACCCCAACCAGGGAAAGGCCAATGGGCTTCCTGTGTGCCTCAGTCTAGGATTGGTCTGAAATGACATCAGATTTTAATTGTTTGACAGTCTTTGGATCCTAAGGGCTTAACATGCATTGGATAAGTACAGAGTTCCAGCAGTGTTCTTAGGAACCTGGGGGAGAGAACAATTTGAAAGAACTCTGCCTTCAAGAAGGGGTTGAGCCCCGACAGCTCTGACTCCTCAACTGTAAGACGAGGCCTCAGTTTCCTCAACTGCAAGATGACACTCTGAAGTCTAGAAGATCTTTAAGATCCAGTTCTGACTTTCTCCACTGAATATTTCTGTCCTCAGGCAATTCTGATCCCCAGTGGATAAATCTTACTGAGCTATTTGCTTGGCATGTACGCAGCCCTATAGTGGGATGCAGTCCTTGTCCTCAAGGAGGTTACAGTGTATTTTAAAAAATAAGTCACATATATTGGAAAAGACACTGTAACATGCAGTGTCATCCATGTCCAAAGGAATAATACAGACACCAGGGGCTGGCTCTCTCTGGGCATAGTGTAGACCAGAGGAAGCATGCAGGGACCAAAGCTAGAGCCTGCTCGCCCCTTGGCCTCCTGCTACCTTGGCTCTCAGAAGGCGCGTGGTGGGGGCCAGACTTCCCAGGTTCAGTTCTGGCTTCACCCCTTGCAAGCTTTGGGGAAGTTATTCACCCTCCCTAAGCTTCAGTTTTAAGATGGAGATAATAAAAGCACTTCCTTGAAGCACTGTTGTAAAGATGAACTGAGATTAATCCATGCAAAGTATTTAGCCTAGTGCCCGACACACAGTTATGCTCTGTGATGATCCCTTTCCCACCCTGACCCCCCAGGAAGCCCAGCTGTGGGAATGTGACTCCACCTGAGGGAGGGTTCGGGACAGCTGGCCAGGTCTGATGCGATCCTGGCCTAGTGCCAGATGACCCAATGCAAAGTCTAAGTCTGTGTCTAGGTAGGACCCACAGTCACAGGGGCACAAGGAGCGGACCGTTGTCCTTCTGACCTAAAGGTAATCCCGGTTCTCCCAGGAAAAAGACTCAGCTACAGGTGGAGTCGGGTCAGGATGAGAGAAGGTCTACGAACAAATCAAAGAATGCAGGGCTTGAGAAGAAGCAACATGGTGGGGTACACAGGGTAGGGTCAGAACAGGGCCTGGGGCTTGCCCCAGGGGCATAAAATAGTTCTGCCTGCATCTAGTGTGGGATCCTGCCTCCCTTGTTTAGTTGTTTACATCTACAATTTATCTAAACTTTTAGAGTTGCTCTATTCCAGAGTTGCATGCCCACCCAAGATGAGTCTGAAATTGAAGTGGTCATAAGTGGTAAAATTGTCTCCCTCCAACTCAATTTATGACATGAAGAGACCTTAAAGCCATGGCCAATGGAATCCCTGAGTGTGGACAGCATCTGAATCTATGTCTATGTGGAAGGAGAGAAATATATTACCATAAAAGAGGATGCTGGCACCAAATTGTGTGTTGTTTTGTTTTTGTTAATAATATGTTAAGGAAGGTTTGAGCTTTATGGTAAATAGTACCTAGTGCGGTGCCTGACACATAGTGAACATTAAGTATATTTTTTTGATAAATGAATACATGAACTAATGTATGATAGACACTAAATATTAGCTGCCTGTCTTGGTCTTTAAAAATGGGGATATTTTAATCATTTGCTTTCCTCCATATGTAAAGCTGATATTCCCGACTCACCATTAAAAGACCATTCACTTTGTGTTATGTGGTGTGGCTTAGACTCTAGTCTTAATTCTGCTTTTAATTATCCATGTGACCTCAAGTAAATGACTAGTATTCTCTGTGCTTTTTTTTTTTTCCCCCTGTTTAATCTGTAAAAGAAGGTTGAACTGAGCACATGTTAAACTTCCTTTCAGGTCTGAACTTTTGAGATTATTCTGTGGTTCTGAGATAAGATCTCCTGTGTACAAAGCTCACTCAACCACAAAGGAGCCAAACCCACCAACCTTGTTGCATTAGCATTGTGCTAGCACTGAGCTGACCTAGAGTAGCTCAAGGCCTCCTTAAACACAGGTCTGTGGAGCCCCCAGGGCCCATCAATGGGCTTCATAGGGTTTGCAAACTGGCAGTCCCTCCCCATACTCTTATAAGCAACATTTTGTATAGAAGTGTCTTGTGAATTTTTCTGGGGCACGCGTCCCTAGATTTCAATGATTCTCAGAAATGTGAGTAACCTCCAATAGTTAAGAAATCCTTGAGCTTTTCAGAGGACAAGTGTAGAAACTTATATTCCCAATACTATTGCATTTGATTTAATAAACAAGTCTCAGCTGTAGCCACAGAAAACTAATGGAATTGGCAACAAATGTCTGAGCATGCTATGCTTTAGACGGTCATTTGCCTATAGGAGAGTCTGAAACCTTCGTGATGGATCAACAAGAGAAAAGCGTCTGAGAAAAGCATCAGAAGCTCCACCTGCAGGACAAGAATCTTTAAGCTCAGTAGAATTCTACCCGGTGGCAGTTACTGCAGAAAGATGTGTGTCAGAAAGTCCCTCCAGTGCGATGGTGATCACTACCTGATGCAGTGAAGTCCAGATCGTCACAGAGAAGGGATGTCGCAGAGATGGCCTGTGGCCATCCGTGGTTTGGGTCTCAGACTGGCGCAAACCAGAGGGAAGCAGGGGGGCCAACTGATGGAGGCAGAGACTTTGTGGGGCTCTGGTCACTGCTGCACTGAAGTTCTTACGATGATTCAGTGCAAACCACTCAATCCTGGTGGCTTCCAATTCCTCTCTTTTATATGGGTATTTAATATAAGAAGAAAGAAGTTGAATTCCTAAGAAGAAATCCCAAAGAATTAATAGGATTTACTTTTTTAAGAAAAAAGGGAGTTGATATATAGGAAATTAAGATATCAATGGGGACTCGCCTATAGTCCAGCCTCGGGGGACCTGGATGGCTCTAAAGAAGATCGCAGGTTTAAGGCAACCAGACTTTAGTCTTTGGATCTATCTGTTCAGCAGAAACGAACCCAAAGGCTTGTTGCAGAGGTTCTCAGTGCCAGTCAGCTTAAGTTTCCAGAGCACTGTGCTCATGGGGTCACAAGTCTGACCTTCATGTATATATGACTAGTGACTAGTGTCACTCTGTGTCCACATTAGACTGTGCCCTAGCTGTAACCATGACAGTCACACATGTGTATCACTGGGGACACACGGGGAGCTGGTGGCCAGGAGAGTGTAGGTGGCACCCCTGCCTTTGTAAACCAGCTCAAAGTATACTCGAGCTCAAATGACACACCTTGACACCTCAGGTCTGGAGCAGAGTGTTTGTATGTGTTCTGCAAGTCGTCGTCATTTTGTAATAATTTTAAAAGAATAAGTGAGCAAGGAAAGAAAACAAGGCTAAGGGGGCTGAGGCTGAGGCGCTAGCCAGTTGGGATGAGCAGTGGGACTGACTGGGTGAGTCTCCTTCAAGAAGTAAGGACCCAAACTCCCCGTCTTCAAAAAGCCACAGAGCTCACCTTCCCGATAGGGACAGCCTCTGTGGGCTCCTCGGCCAGCGTCTGCGGGGCTGGCCATCCAGGCTCGGGGTGAGCGCTATTGTCAAATGTCAGGCACACAGACCGGAGGGCTGGGCCCTTGACCGCAGCTCCCGAAACAAGGTGCCAAGCCCCACTTCTCACTTTCCCCTTGCGCCTGCGAGTGGCTGGCGCTCCTTTGAGGCCATTATTCAGCAGCCTGAATGCACAGAAGTAGGATGCTGCCCTGACTCAGGAGCCCAGTCCTCTCTCGGGCTGGGTCCTTCAGGCCCCAACTCTGCCCTGCAGTGGGCGGCCCAGGTGGGGCAGTGTGGGACATCACCTGGCCTCTCACTGCTACTGCCTGGCAGGGCAGTGATCCAGGACAGCGCGTGCTGCTGACTGTCCCTGGGCTTTCGCAGGTGTCTCTGTGCCCCTGGGCTGCACAGCACCAGCTGCCCAGGGAACACCTTCCTTGTCTCCTCCGCCCTTCCACCTTCTCATCCTGAATGGCACCCTGGCCTGCCCTGTTCTCCAGGCCCCGTTCCTGGTTCTCAGGATCAGAGCAGGCTGGGCTGTGCCAACTTCCTGTGGCTTCCCCGCCGCTCTTGGGCACACCACCCCATAATACCGCTGGCTCGGTCCGTTAGACTGTTCCCCGGTTTCCAGCACATTCTCTCGCCCTCCTCAGTGGCTAACACCTGCCTCACGTTTTCATGGCCACTTCATCCCCTGCTGCCTGTTTTTGACCCTTCTGATACCTGGGCTTGACTATTTTTTAAAAACTACAGTGACACTAAATTCCGCCCAAACTGTCACTCACTGTGACAAGTCTACTTTGGCCACGGGAAGCAGAATGGCTCAGATTCTTACAACCCTGCTCTGATC
>CAUYSK010006276.1:0-23396 GCA_963575035.1 Avahi laniger
CCCGCGGAACCAGTTATTCGTGGGTACCTGGGAGGAGGGAGTGGGAAATGGGAAAGGCAAGACACAAGAAATGGAGACAAGACAGGAGTCTGATCAAGTCTCGTTTATTGGCAGTAGGGCAGAGGCTTAAGTAAGGCAGAAGGAGGAAGTAGTTAGGCGGTACTTTCCAAGGCGGGAGTTGCATGGAGATTCCGGTGGGCGGGCCGCCCAAGGGTTACGTCACACTGGGTAAATGGAAACTTACAAGCTCTTTTCGCGGGCTTTTGCAAATGTGCGGGCTTGGTCGGCCATTTTAGGTAATCAGGCAGATCCATATGGCTCGCGGCCATCCTGAACAAGCAGCTGCCGGGCCTCATGGCTCCCGACACTCAGCTTTGAGCAAAATATATTAGCTGCTCCCCATGGCAGACAGGTATATATGAGAAGGATTTTAAAGCTAAACTCAAAGATACCAATGGAGAATGCTTGGTTCTTCTCTCTCTAAAATGTCGATGATTCACAGAAAGGGAGAAAGCACAAAATGCACACAAAATAAGTAGGAATTATAATACTAATGCCATGTGAAAAAAGTTACTATAGGAGAGGAAAAAATAAAATATTATGAATACCGTCCTTTAAAGAATGGAACACTTCTAATAAAAATATGCTTCGTGAATTAATAGCATTAATATGAACAAACCTATCAATAGGTGCTGACAATGATTCTTTGCTTTCCCAAACTTTATCCTGCCTGCTAAACATTTGCCTCGGACCCCTGCTAGGTTAGTTAAGCAACAACCCCCTCATCTTCCATATCTGATCACCCTCAATACTTAATTGGTTTCTTCATCTTGACAACCCCCTGAGTGTCCTATGATCACTCTAACCTGTCTTCAGTGAGAATCCTCTTAAGTCAGTTTAGCCAGAATCACTCTATACCCCTGATGTCTCCTTTTAGTAATTTTCCATCCTCTGCTCACCACCATGTTTCTTGGCTGTAAATGCCCGTGTGCCCACGCTGTATTTGGAACTCAACTGAGCTCTACACTGAAATATTTTGTCCCCTGTGGTAATAGCCCTGAATCAAAATCTGTTTTCACCACTCCAAAAAATGTGGATGATTCATGATATGAACCTCAGGCATGCTAGACTGAAGATGAAAGGTCGTAATCATTCCTTAATATCACAAAAAAATTAAGCACAGGATAGGGAAACTCCTGTCTTATTCAAAAAGACAGGAAAAGCTAGACATTAAAATAATTCTGAAAGATGCTAATGAAAGGTAATCTGCATAGTTCTTTCAGCTAGTAAAATAGAGACCATTTTAAAACTAATTACAATCTGGCAAAAAGGTAGGCGCTCTTTCTCTGGGATGTAAATTGATCAGCTACAATTTTTGCTGTTGAAGGCACCGCATTCATAAGCTTTAGTCCTCATTTCAGAGGCAGAGGCCTTTCTTTTGTAGTGTAAGCTTTAGACAAGAAGATTCATGCCTATAAACATATGCACAGTAACAAAGCTGCCCAGGAAAGATGAAATAGGACATTGGCAGAGCACAGTGTTGCTTCCGCCATGGCTGTGCCAGCTACATGATACCTGCTGGAATCGCTGGCTAAGACACTATTTCAATTCAGACGAATTGAGTTCCAGTGAGGGCTCATGTACTCATTTAAAACTGGCAGTGCTGAGTTAAAGTCAAATAAAAGTCGGAGCTCTAGAAAAGTATAAGAGTAAATTTTTTTCTGTTCCAAGCTAATGCTAAGGACATACAAATCCAGGTCAAATTTAACCTGATTTCAACTAAATAGAATGTCAGGTATATTTTCATTTGATAAGAATATACTACTGATGAGGAAATTTTGTTATTATTTTTATTATTTTACTATGAAAGTACTGATTTTCAATTATTTTAGGCAGCTACACTTCATGGGGTAAAGGGAATAGAGTGTCACTATCTGATTTTTCAGCCAGACAAAAAATTGTGGAGTGGATATCTGGTGCCATAGAGAAAATACATTCTAGTCTGTTCAAGCCATAGTTCGTTCAGAGTGTGGAATGGAGCTATACTCCCCTCTCTGTTGGAACAGTTAAAGGGCAGAAATTCACCTGGAAGCAGGGGTGTGTTTGTAATAAATCTCCAGGAGTCCACTGTTTGAATATTCCAGTGACTGTCTGAGATTCTCCATTTTCAAATGGCAGCAGTAACGGCTCTGATGGAGAGCAGCGGATAGTCTCGTGGTGTGTCAAGGTGGCACCAGCGTCCAATGAAATTGACTTCCTGCTGGAAGATGTCACTTAATATGGCATTATCTAGACTACCCACCTAACCCCAGTTGACTTTCCATCTGCTCCACAGTGAAGCTGGCACAGTCCGTACGAGGAAACACACTGCCATCCTATATAACGGCCTCTGGGATGGAGAGCCAATCGACCATGATCAGTTACGTTGATTAATTGTTGATGTTGAAATCAAGATTGCAAGCCAAAAAGAAAACAATTGTAAGACTCTTAATTGTGAATTTTTTTTTCATTCTGAATTTTTAGTCTAAAAATGATTTCAGGTTGTCTGCTAAGGTGATATATTTTTAGAATTCACGTTTACAGGAAAATAATTTTACCTATACGTATTTGCCACGAATAAATCAGGTTTACGAAATCATTAATTACATGCTGCAAGGTCTTGAGATAGAATACTAATTTTATAGTTTTCTACACACTGCACACAGAGAAATAAACGTACACACACAGACATATTTGGTGCTTGCACTTTCAATACTATCACTTACCTGAACTCTCTAAGACATCATCCTGACAGTCCATTGTTTCTCTTATAAAAGAAAATGACCTCTGGAGCTACACTCATTAACTCACATCAGTGTACTCCCTGAACACAGTTCCCATTCAGAGGGATCACCATGTCGGAAGTAGAGTAGCGCTAGGAACAGAATGAGCTTTGTGATTATCATTCTTATTTGGTGCTACATAAAATGATCTTCATGAACTTCTCAGGCTGTACATTGATGACACTCTGACTCTGCGGCCATTAGAGCTGCAGTTTTTCTCAGCGTGTTCTTTAACCTCCTCTCTGTGATGAGCTACTGCATCTATGTTTTTCCTATAGTTTATAATTCGTTTATAGTTATGCCCATTTTATAGTTTAAGCCTATTCCTATCTTACAGTTTAAGCTTATACTCATATTATAGTACACATAGAGAGATCAGTTTTTCTTTTGTCTGTCGCGGTTAAAATTCATTGTACTGGTTTTTAAATAAATTTTGTAATGAATCCATGTTTCATCTAAATGATAGGTGAACTGTGTTTGGGGCTGGAGGCAGGTCTGCTGTGCAAGCAGAGCAGGTCAGATACGGGGGGGCAGGTGCACCAAGCAACCCCACAGTGAGACGGCCGTAATGATGAGATACGTTATAGACTTGTTGGCTTCAACTCCATCAATTGTGGGAAACACTGAGAGCAATTAGATTTGACACTGATGGGCCTTTATACTCAAAACTCTGGGGGGAAGGATCCCTCCGCGGCCAACTGTTTTCCAAACAGGACCTTTAACTATTTGTCTAGAATGCCTGGCTTCGTAAAGAATGAAAGAATCCAAATTAAATCCAAGTAAGGGACTGTGTTGATTCTGGTATGTAGCTTTAGTCTAGGCAAGAAGGCAAATGGCATCTGGAAAGGATTGTAAGATGATCCTTGAAAACACTTGTGCCCCCTTTCTCTTTCCAATCTGCAGATAGAAAATTATAAAATGTAAGGGAGGCAAACTGTGTAGACAATTCATCAAGTTGCTCTTCTGGTTTCATCAGTGCCTTTGAACTTTGTGTTCCTGCCATCTGGGTGATGTGAAATCTTCCATGCTTGTTTTATATTTATCAATACGCAGTTGCTTTTATTTTTTTTTTATTACAGAAGATTTTACAAATACATATTTAGACTATTTACATATATACTGTAGACATAGGATGAAGGCAAAACATAACAGGAAAACATCTCTGGTAATTTCTGAAGTTATACACACAGTAAGTTTATTTCAACTTCAATTTAGGCATGACTGTGAAGGTAATGTGAATTATTTTGAGCATTGAAAATGTGCTTTATTAATTCCAGCTTTTAAACATTTAAGGAATATCTACTCTAAAAGCAAATTAAGAAAAATCTTAAGAATTATTTCATTTTGTTGTTTGCTTGTTAAGATTCCCTACCTAACAGAAATCATATTGTATAAGTAGTTGAAAGATGATACAAATTGTTTTTAATATGTTTTTTATTCATCTCTTTTTTAAAAAAATCCACCATGTCATTTCTATTGGTCAAATTCTTAGAATATGTTATTTTTCCTCTATATGCTTCTATTTTTTACATGTTCCTATTTTATTAAGTTAAATCTAATTTAAAAATATTTATTGTTTTTCTGAACATATTTGGGACAAAGTATATAATAATTAAAATTCTTTAAGACCATCTGACCTCTGCTGAAATTAGCTTCTATCTTATCATTCAAAAAGAACCCAAGGCAATGTAATTTATTGCACCTTCAAGATTATTTTAGGAAAAGATATCAAGACAAGAAGCAGTATTAATGCTCAGCATGGTTCTCCTCTCTAGGGTGGGATCCCTGATAGCAGACATAGTCTTTTTCATATTCTTCCCAAGTCAGGCATTACAAATAAAACTTTTTATCTGTACCCCACACAGGAATACTTACCTTCACTATCTCCACTCGTTTCTATTATACTTGTTGGTTTAGTTTTGGCTGTGTTATTTTTTTCATGGCAGTAATATAAACAAGATGGGTGTTTATTACTTTCTCGTACAAAATAAGCCATCTTTGATTCTAAATTTCTACTCCTAGACTGATGACACCATCTTAGTGTTACCACATTTGAATTTCAGGCCCAAAGAGGGAGAAAACAAAGGGGAAAAGAGAGTCTTTTCCAGAAAAATTCTATCTTACACAGCAACTCTCATGGAAGTTCTATAATCTTCAAGTTCATCTTACATCTGATTGGCCAAAACTTAGACATATGACCACATCTTGCTAAAAGGGATGCAGGGAAATGTAATCTTTTATTCTGAGTGGCGATATGTTCTAAACATTTTCATGATGCTACTAAGAAGGAAAGGAAGAATAGGCTGAGGTAGGTGCCTAATACTGTATGTCACATCTGTTAGTCCTCTATGATTCTGCCTCTTAGGAAAAATCTTCTAATGTTTCCCACACTGTAGATTTCTATAATATCTTCACTTGGAATCAGTTATTTTGCATGTAGCAAAACACTGACCAACGTTGCTATTCATACAAGTCATTTATGAATGCCTTGTCTACTCACAGTGACATACTCAAGTCTTTGAAAGGAGGTTCATATCTTAAGCTTCCTTTTTTATTTTCTTCATTCCTCACATAATAACTGCTTCATTGATAGAATCGTTTCAGGTAAACGTAAGAAGAGATCACTACCCTGGTGATCTGATTGGCTTCAGCAAGCATTTAATAACTAGCACTCTTCAAATGATACCGAAAGAAGTAAAATTCCTATTGAATTAGGTGCCCTTATGAATGAATCCATTTCTCCCCCTGCTTACTGCAGAAGCTGGAAGTATAAACAGGGTCAGAATATGTGTACATGCAACTTCAAAGACCTCAAGTGGGTTAGATACTCTGAGAACATATGCAAATCTAGGGGTTTGCTGCAATTTATAGTTTTCTTGAGAAGTCTGCTGAGAACTGTAGGTTACCCAGAGAAACTCCTAAGAAGAAGGTCAAAACTAGTATCTGTTTCTTTCTTCCTACATCAGTTCTAAGAAAATCCAAGGTACGTTTATCTGGCTACATTCTCGAAGTTGTCCTTGTCAATAATACTCCTTCGTTTAATCCTCATAGGCAAGTGGAAAAGGTGAAAAATATTCATATTAACAGTCAAATTTCTCAATGACAGAAAGTATTCAGAACTATTACATTGCACAAATAATTTAACTAACTACCCACACAAGGAACTATGCAAATTTTGTAAAGGAGCTATTTTTATGCATATCTTTCAACTAAATTTATATGCTGAGGAATTGATATCATTAAACCTGAAGGGAATCCATAACTTTATAGTACACTAGAATTCCAAAGTACGCTGCTTGGGCTTCTGGCATCCTCTAAAATCCTAATTCCTGAGGCTTAATGGGTAGCTGCGCTGTGAGTGCACTGTAAATACTGCCACTTGTCCATTGTATTAATTTTGTAAAGTCAGAAAATCTGTCCTTTGTGGATTAGAAACAAGTGGACACAAGCTTACAATCTTTGCAGAAGCATCAATTTTCTCATGTACAGCTGTGAAAGCAGGTTGGGTGCGTTTAATTGGATCATTTGCACCATGTTGCTGAACCAAATGGATGCTCATTTCGACATTCCACTTTATTATTTCTGTAGATTGGCATAGATGTCTGGGCTGAGTTAAATGTGTAGCATACAGAGCAGATCTGTGTACTTTAAAATGTAAATGTTTATTCCTTACTCAGAGTGAGTCTGTCATCTAAGAAGACATGAAGTTGATATTTATTATTTGGACTGAGATAAAATTTATGTGTATTCCTTTAATATATAAATTATGGAAAGTCAAATAGGACATCAGTTTTGTTCTTGGCTAGATCTATTTGATCATGTTTTGCTTTTGCTACTCTGTTGTTTTTTTTGTTGTTATTTTTTATTTTTACATTCTAATGAGTGCCAATAAAGGGAGATACAGACCCTCTTAGTTGCCTATCTTGTATCTATCTGTCACCTTTTCTTTTTCTGTTGCAACACTCCAATTTTGTTTATATATGCACCTCTTCTCCCTGTCGAAGGGAAGCTGATTGAGCCACCAGAGCCTGGTTTATCTAAGACAATACTTGCATGGCATTGCTCTGGTGACATTACTTGTCCAGAGGTGGGCGTATGAACTAAGTTTGCTTTATTACAGACCATGATTAGGGGACAGGTTTCTCCATCTCTTTCAAAATATGTGAACAAAAAAGGACAATGACTTACTTGATGCTCTCAACAATCATAGACCCTGAGGGCTCAAATTAAGGAAAAGCTGATAGATAAGGGATGACAAACAGAGGGATTTTAAAAACTTGGGTTCTTGATGACATCACGGAGCTAATCAATCTATCAGCCTGGGAATCTTCCTTACTTCTGAGCGTCTTGTATATCCTCATTGTTTAAGTTAGTTTGATTCGTTTTCTCTACCTTGCAGTCAAAAGTAATTGTTTCTTTTAAAAGGGTAATAACATTAATAGACGCTTATCATAATCACATGAGAAAGTACTGAAAAGTAAATAGAAGAAAATAAAAAGATCTATAACAGCAACACCTGGAAATGTCACTGTTAACATTCAGTGGTAAGAGAAGTTTTTTAGCTTTTGCATATATAGGATATATCTTTTGTATATGTGATTTAAAAGGCTATATTTTTATACATTTATCAATTAATTTTATTGGTGTTTTTTCTGTTTATGTCTTTTGCCCATTTTTTCTAATGGATATTTCAGTGTTTCTCCTTCTGATTTATAGGAGAATTTTAAAAATATTCTGACAATATTTATTTTCAATAAATATTTATTAATCATCTACTATATGCTAGACATTTTTCTGGGTCTGCGGGTACAATAGTAAGTGAAAACAGGTAATGGCCTGAATTCATAGAGCTTGACAGAGCTTAGAGTTCAGGAAAGAGCCATATTTATAAAATAATCACGAAAATGAATGCATTGTCACAAGCTGATTGTGAAGGAAAGACACATGATGTTAAAAGTGCTTCGAAAAGGGAACACTACCTATTAATCAGTCATGGGGGGGGGAGAGAGTGAAGTAACCATTGAGTCAAGATCTGAAGAATGATTCACACAGTGGGTAGGCAAGAGTATCTTCAAGTCTCTGTGGTTGGCAGGCTCCTGGTACCTTTGAGCAATTGAAACACGGTCACTAAGACTGGGTCACAAAGAATAGTAGACTAGGAGAAGCAGGCAGGTTTGATCATCCAGGGCTTAGAAGAAAGCCTGTCTTTATTACATAATCAATAGAGGACATTAAATTTGAGTTTAGAGATAGGGGCAGAGATAAAGTTATGTTTTGAAAAATGATTCTGGTAGAAGCTCTATTGAAGGAAAGACAGTGTAAGTAGGAGAGAAATTGAAGATTAAAAGAAATTGGATTTGATAAATATTAATAATTGGGAGTTAAAATTGGTGGAAAGAGATTACTGGTAACATTTAGATTTTGTCTTATGAACAGGGATAATGGTGCATTTTCCCAATGGCCCAATGCGTCAACCATTTTCCTTTTAATCTTTTTACATTACTTCTGTGATTCTCAAATGTAATAACAGAGATAGTTCTTTAGATGTTCTTATTACATATTATTTTCATTTGTAAAGTCTTAAACCTTTAATATGTCTCAAAATTACTTAGATTTATATTAAGAAGTACAGTAAGGCTGTACTTCAAAAAAATAAAATCCATAGTTGTTTTGTCTGATTATGCTAATTGTAAAAGATTTTGAAATTATAAAAGTATTAAAAAAGTAAATTATTAACAATTTCTCATCTAAAATATTACTATTATGCTGTTTTTTCAAATCTATTTCTACAAAATAGACTATGCTTTAGAAAAGTAAAACCCTGTAATATATTCTTTTCTATTTTGAAATTTTCACTTAATTTTATGTTGTAACTGATTTTACATAGCATTGCTCTTTAAAATGTGATGTTTATTACTTGTGTACCTCCATTGTAAGAATATACCTTAAATTATTACTTTATTTAGACATTGCCATTATAAATTATATTGTATGGAATATCTTTCAACAAAAATATTTGAATACTTCTTTGAGTAGGTTTTTGGAGTTACTGGGTTTGGAATATTTTTATGTGCACAGCATAAAATGTTGATTTGTACATTTTAAAATATAGATTTTTATTCCTTACCCATAAGAGATCTGGAAGTATACAAAGACATGCCCTTAATATTAGGTAAGTTTAAGATACATTACTTGCATTTTATGAATTTAAACATTATAGAAATTCGAAGGATTATATAGCTTTTGTTCTTAAGTTCAATATGTAACTCGACAGTGAACAGTTCGATTGCGACTTGATTGCTTCTTCTGGCCATTTTCCTATAATAACTGAGTTAGCTCAGACTGCTAAAGCAAAACACCACAGATTGGGAGGCTTAAACAATAGAAATTTGCTTTTTTTATAGTTTCAGAGGCTGGACAGTCCAAGACCGGTGCTGATAATGTAAGCTTCATTCTGAGCTCTGAGGCCTCTTCTTTTGGTTTGTAGGTAGCCGCCATGTCATTGGGTGCTCATGTGGCCTTTCCTGGGTGTGTGCCCAGAGCTGGGTGGGGGAGAAAATGGGGGGGGGAGAGAGAACAACCTCTCTAGTGTCTTTTCTTATAAGGGCACTAATCCTATTGAATCAGGGACCCAACTTTATGACCTCATTTGACCTAAACTATGTCCTTAGAGGCCCCATCTCCAAATACAGCTGCATTGAGAGTTAATGCTTCAACGTATGAGTTTACGGAAAACACAAACTTTCAGTCTACAACTGTGGTTCCCAACCCCCAGGCCATGGACTGGTACCAGTCTGCGGCCTATTAGGAACTGGGCTGCACAGCCAGAAGTGAGTGGTGGGCGACAGCGAAGCATCATCTGTATTTACAGCTGCTCCGCATCACTCGCATCACTGCCTGAGCTCCACCTCTCCTTCTCCAAATGTGGAAAAACTGTCTTCCATGAAACTGGTCCCTGGTGCCAAAAAGGTTGGGGACCACTGGTCTATGACACCGACCAAATGTTTTCTCTGTTAATACCTGTTCTGTACCACCACAAATGTACAGAAAACTAGGAGGAATCAATCACAGACAATATAGAACATAAAAGAATGACTAAAAATAAACAAACAGAACAGCAAACCTGCAATTTCTCTACTTGTTAAAGATTCCACTGCTAACATGTAGGTGTAATCTCATGGAGACTTTTCTTCTATAAATATTTATTTTGACTTTTTCTCTCCAAAGTTACAGTTATGTACTCTATATGGTATTTTATATGCATATGAAACTATAAATATGATGCCGGCTGCTGTTTTGCCTCCATTGTTCCTGATGATGTTGAGGACAGGTCCTTATACTGATCATGGAGCATACACAGCTTGTATTATTCACCCTTCATTCAGTTTGTATTTATTGGACATCTGGCATGTGCCAGATACTCTATTGGAGCAGACAGATATATAATATATAAACATAAAATAGGATGGGCTCCAGCTTTATCCAGGATAATATAAGAGGTGCTAGATCACCATTGTTTTTGTGGCCGAGTAGAACTCCATGATATACATATATGTATACATTTTGTTAATCCACTCATGTATTGATGGGCACTTGGGCTGTTTCCACATCTTTGCAATTGTGAAATGGCTAAGATTATCCAGAATGCCAAGTTACAAATCCCATCTGTACCTTTTATCACATGAATAATTTCTCATAAATAACCTCATTTTCCCCCAGTTTCCTCATCTATAATATAAAGATGACAATATTTCAGGGTTTTATTTTGAACATTAAATGAGTAAGGCATTTAGAAGAATGCCCGCATGATGGCATGTGTTCAATAAATATCAGCTAACAAAGTTGGGAGGGTAGTGTTAGATGAATGGAGTAGAACCAGCCTCAAACTGAGAAGTTGTCTCACAGTAGTTTTCTTTGTATTAAATAAAGCTAAATAAAAATACGGTCACAGAGGTCATGTTAAATAATTTGTTCTATCAGCTCAACATTCTCATGTAAAAGAGAGAGAATGAACGTTTTGCATTTTGCATAGTAACTTGCACATAAGTGTTATTGCTATTATAAGCGCAATTGAGGTAAATCAAGAACTTCATCATTTTAAGGCTAAAGCATTTATATGCATACAGTATGTTGTTAGAGAGACCATAGCAAGCTATACACTAGCCAGAGATTTACTACATGCTTCTGCGGGCTATGGACAATTCTTTTCAGAGCACAGCTTTTTGTCTCTCCGTAAGAGCCATTCAATCTAGATTTCCTCTATGTGTCCATACGGACGATGATACTTTGCACATTACTCAACTGATTAGGAAACAATGTCATTTTCAGAGATTGAAGATGACGATGCTGTCTGGCCAGCGTTGTTTGTTATTCCCCTACAGTAAGCATGGCAACAGGGGAATCTGCGTACAGTGGCACCTGTGTCTTCAAAAGCTTTTACTCCCCTTTGCTCAGAGTTTGGAAACATGTCCAAGCTCTAAAAGTCATAGAGCAGCTGGGTGGGAGGAGAAGATAAAAGTCAGGCCAGAAAAATTCTCCCAGACCACTTGAAAATGAATTTCTAAACCTATCACCTGACCTGAAAATGTCCTACCTGAAATGAATGCATGTACTGCCTGATATAAATGAATGTACAAAGCAGCAAATGTTTTATAGTGTAATAAAATTAAATACGAGGATGTGAATAGTTCTACTTATGCTATCATCTCAAATACTTGGCAGTGATAATTATAGTTAGTTGAACTAGAATTTGACATTTGGGAAGGATTTTGCCATAATCATCATTGTATCTGTGTGTGCGTGTGTGTGTGTGTGTGTGTGTGTGTGTGTGTGTTCTTGTGTGTGTGGTCAACTATACAGCCATTTCACACGAACAACACCTTTCCCTCCTTCCCTCACTCCCTCCCTGCCCCCTACATTGCTCTCTTTATCTTTTTTTTGGTTAGCATTTAAAGGTGATTTTCTTTTCTTGTTTGTTTGTTTGGTGCTGAGGTATTCTATCCTTTATGGTAATTTATTTAAAATATATTTTTGGATACCGCGTTAATAGTGAATGAATGCATTTAATTTAAATGAATAAAAATGGAAGTACAAATAGGAAAAGGCTGAAGGTTTGGGGTTTTTTTTTTTTTGAAATATACAAGCTAACATTTCTTACAACTCATTCTCTTGACATCGCTCTATAATATCTTCCCGTTACTCATTCTCCTAGGTCAAAAATAATGTATTCAATAAACCCTTCTGCAAATGCAAAGTTTGCCTCAACTACTTAGTGAGTTTGTTTTAAATTTAGTTACTTCTTGTGCTCTTTAGAATGTATTTTGTTAAAACAGTTTTAATCGCGAGGAAATTGGGTGAACTCATGACTGGCACTCTTGAGAGAATAGTCTCAAATGTCTGGCATCGTATCGCCCAAGCAGTCTTTCTGCCTCAGAAAATGATTTATTAACCAGGGTTCAGCTGCCTTTTGCTTTTGTTGTGGATGACAAAAGGCATGTTTAAGCATGTTAAATTGGCTTAACAGAGTGGATGGAAATGATGGTTTACCATAAGAGAATTTGCTGCCAATGCGTATTTCTTCTTTTTGTTGCATATAAGGGATAGTTAATCTGACCTCAAAGAAAAGAAACATATGCTCCCCCAGATAAGGTTCTAGAGATGAATGAGTCTGTCTGCTATATAGCATTTGTTGGTCAAGGAGAAAGGAGGGAAAAAGGAGGGTGGAAAATAAGCAGAAAATGAGACTCGCCGAAAGCTTAATTCCAAAGGGGAAAAGTGAGGTAAAACAGAGAAATGACACCTAAGATGGAATGGAAGTGGGGTGAGTGGATGGGGAATGTAAAATCAGCACAGGTATACTGGCACTCAGCAGTCTCTGTGGGCTCATACTTGCTATGTGTCCCTTAGCAAATGATTTTGGAATGTTAAACAGTCAATGAGCTTGCTCTAATGAATTAGGCTGTTAAAACTAAAAATAAGCTCAATTTTGGGACTATGGTCCATCAAGTATATGATTCCAACAGGCACAAACATCATCCAGGTTCTATCTGAGGCTCTGTCTATACGACTGATTGAATTGAATTAAGACTGCAGAGTTCTTAGCCCAGGTTGATGTGGTTCCTGTAGCTGGATGTGGTGGTTTCACCTCACTCGTAGCATTAGGACAGTTCAGCACGGCTGTCGTAGAGTCCGCAACTCTGGGACAGTGTGTGCCTGCGTGTCATACCTTACCCTTTCCCGTTCTCTTCCATTCCACCTTATTTCCTGAACTGCTTAGTTTTGTTCTGTTAGAAATACTTATGCTAGTTAAATCTTTCAACATTACTTGATTAATTGAATACCGCTGTATTCTTTTTTTGATTTATTTTATTATTTATTTATTTATTTTGTCACGTGAACAGAGATTTTATGCATGATCACAAACTTCATGTCCTCAGCCTGAGAAGGACATACATTGAGTTCATTGGGGAATAGACAATTAGTTATCAAAAAGTGATAGGACTTATAGGAAGGAATAGGAATACCCCTATATGGTTGAGCTTTGGTCCAAATTGGCAAAAATCCAAATTAAAGGGATATAGGAAACTCTGGGATAATTCTGTCAGCTCCTGAATCTAAAGGGACTGACTTTTTTTTTTTATTTCAGCATATTATGCGGGTACAAATGTTTAGGTTACGTGGATTGCCTTTGTCCCACCCAAGTTATAGCTTCAAATGTGTCTAGCTCCCATCCCCCAGACCCATTAGGTGTGAATATACCCATTCCCTCCTCCCCACTCCCATCTGCCTGACACCCAGTGAATATTACTACTATATGTGCATATACATGCTGATCCGTTAATACCAATTTGATGATGAGTAAACGTGATGCTTGTTTTTCCATTCTGGGGATACTTCACTTAGCAGAATGGGCTCCAGCTCTATCCAGGATAATACAAGAGGTGCTAGATCACCATTTTTTGTGGCTAAGTGGTATTCCATTGTATACATATACCACATTTTATTAATCCACTCATGTATCGATGGGCACTTGCATTGTTTCTACATCTTCGCAATTGTGAATTGTGCTGCTATAAACATTTGGCTGTAGACAGCTTTTTTATAGAATGTCTTTTTTCCTTTGGGTGGATGCCTATACCACTGTATTCTTATTGATCTTTTTATTTTCAAGATGCTTCACTTACCTGATTCCCTTTTCTACCTTTCTGATCACTTCTTACTTTCTTTCTCCTATTTCTCCTTCCTTCTCTAAACATTTATAAACTAATGATGTCAATGACAAAAATGCTCTTTGGCCAAGTATATTTAGAAAATATTGCAAATTATAACCTCATCTGGAAGATTCATACCATTAGATTATTCCCCAAGTCCTAGAATAAAGAAAATTATTTGAATGTGTTTAACTCAATATCTAGCAGTATTTAAGCTCTCTTCTAGGTTTCCGTTTGTAGTTATACTTTAAAAGAACACGTGTTTGCAAATAACTCCAAGTTCTATATAATGAGCCCCACTTTCTATCGCAATGTGTCCCTGTGTTTGATGAGCACCCTAGGCAAAGCCAGAATTAAAGTTACATGTCTTCTAAACAATGTTTTTTTAAAAAATTCTATTTTTAGCTTTTAAAATACGGTCTTGGCCTCTGGGTGGATAAAGCATGGTTTTGTGTACTGTACCTAAAAGGAAACAAACACATTGTTTTGAAATGTCAGCAGGAATATATGTCCACACTGCAAGCGGATCACTTCTGTGAGGAGTAGAGGAGTCATCCAGCCCCACACTGACTCATTAAAACCAACCTCATCTAGTATCACACCCAGTGCCCTAAGAAAATCTACGGTATCTATTCTGTGGGCAAGAAATAACCATGTCATATTTTAAAGAAAAATCGTTGATCCTACAGTTTTTTTTCAACCTCGAAACACACAATAAAGTACAGAAAAGAGCAAAGGAAGCTGTTCTGATTATTTGCCCTGAGACAGGGGTTGGAAAGGCCTAGATCTAATAAGCAGGCTGTTTTGGGAAAGCTATGACTATTTTAATTTCAAAGACGTGTGAATAGATGCTCAACCCTGAATAGCTTGAACAGCTGCAGAACCTCTAGATGCCCAGAGCGCACGTACAGAAGACTCAATGAACAAGTCCTTTCAGAACAGGCTGCTCATACGTTTTCTCTTAAGTTTCCTTCTGAAGCTGACGACTGAAGTAGACTAAAAACAGACAATTCTTACCTTGGTGACATTTACAGACAGCAACAATGATATTATGAATAGAGCTCATTCTGAAAACTATCAGAAACCAAACCTTATACTTTTAATTGGGAAATATTTATATAGGCAGAAGTTATGTTGAATTAATATATACAGCAATAGCTAAATCCTTTTTAAATACAATCCTGGCTAGCATTGTCCCTTTGCAGAGGTGGTGTTAGGGGACTTTACTTCCATGGGCCATAAATTTTTCTACTTTCAGCCCATTCAATAAAGTTTTGTGTTCTTTTTAATGAGGTACCAGGAATTTTTGGTTTCCATGAGTAGAGAAATGGCTTACATATCAATGGAAGCATGTCTCACTCATATTAATCTAAAGTTGATCCCTTTACTTTGCTGATTGGGGAAGATGATGTAAGACAAGAGATACCTTCTTGAGTTCAGATGTTGAATGAGATAAGATGATAAGGAATAGAAAAAAGCATATGAAGATAAAGGTCAGCTACTTAATATGCAGGCAAGAAATATGTCTCTCAAGCTTGCAAAAGCAATTCACACAAAGAGTCTGACTTATGTGAGGAATTCAAGGCCACTGGATGGATGAGTTGAAGAAAGAGCCAAAGTTCAAACGTATTTTGCCTGATGCTCACACAAGTCAGGCTTTCTTCTTTGAGTGGGGACATATTTTAATAATGTCAAGATTGTAGGAATAAAGTCATGTCGGCTTAATCCCTAAGCAGACTTCTTCCCATGACAACATCAACAGGTACTCCCTAGGAGAAGGAAGCTGATGGTGACAGCCATGTGAGACTATATACAACCCCATACCCAAAATACAAGTCACTCTATAGACACCGAGAAAAATGGCCATTTCCCTTGTAATATTCTATTAGAATTCAGTGGAAAAGAAACATTTCTACTCTATCTTAAGAAACTACTAATATCAGATGAACCAGACAGTTTGAACTAGTAAGATTGTATTAGTCTGACAGTTTCTTTTTTTGTTTTAATATTAAGGGGAAGAAGAGTATCTTTTATTTTTTTTTATTGTAAAAGCAATCGCAAGAAGGTATATACATAGGATTGGCCCAGAATCTTGTTATATTCAAAGGTGAACATTGATCTTGTTCTCAATCATTTGCTTGGCTTAGATTTGGGAAAGTTTCTCTGTGATTCGAGTTAATAGGTCCTCAAAAAAAAAAATTAAACATTTTTAACCTGCAAGTTGCCTTTGCTGAAGCTTATTGCTCAGTAGACTTCCCAGCTGGTTCATCTGGCTCCGTGACAAGGCATGTCAGATTCTATCAGTCATGATGCTCCACATGACATCGTGGATCAGAGGAGAGTGCAGACAATGAAAGGCGATGGTGTCACCTCACAATATGAGGTCTCAGCTGGGGCAATTCTCAGAAACTCTAATCTATTATTATCATACAAGGAACATGATTGGAGATGAAAAGTTCAGCTTGCTGGATTCCTTGAATTAATTTGATTTAAAATTTATCTCAAAAAAAGTAAGAACACGTTAAGAGTAAGCTAAGATTACAAAGTTGGGTCCAGAGATCTCGGTTAGTTTGGAGATAGATTATAGAATTCTCCCACTAAAACTTAGCTCAGGTTTCATCTCATGGGACACTTGCTAAATTCTTTGACTTAATTAAACATTATTTAAAAAATATATTTCAAGATAGGAAAATGTATCTTAGTTTTTCAATTGATGATTCTACATGTTACTTAAATCTACATAGTACTTACTTTTCAGAAATAAATGTCTTTGGTTCTGCATTGTTTTGTCTTACTATTGGTATCAAAGATCACCTGTGATCTTCACAATAACTGTTTTGTGATATTTCAGATAGAGGAAACAGATCTGGCTTGGTTAAGAAGCAGATTCAAAAAATGATAACAATAAAAATAAAAGAAAGAAAAAGAAAAGCAGATTCAGATCTAATGAGAAGCAATCCAGTTAGTAAAATGAGGACTAAAACTATAGAATGTTAGAATTGGAAGTTTTCTCAGAGTCATTGCAATTTCTTAAGTTTATAGATTTAGAATACTATTTCCACAAGATGTTCTGAAAAAAATAGTCCATTATCAAAGAACTATGAGTAATGGTGTGCTCTATACCCTCATCTGGAGAGATTCAACGTATTTATATTAAAGACCTAAGAATTATTTTAAAAATTCTAGTAAATTCTAAATAAGTAACTTGTTTATTCATTGCTTCCCTCAAGCTACTGTGGTGTTGCAGTGAGAATGCAAATGTTTAATAGAATTGGCTCAGACTCCTCACTTTTCTAGTCGTTAACTGTATGTATCTGGCAAATCAATTTTCAGCCCTAAATCTCAATTTCCTCATCAATTATCCCTCAGTTGAGGGGTAATATTATTTACCACCAAAGATTGGGGTGAGGATTAAATAAGAAAATGATGAAAGAGTTCCTAGCTTTATAGGGTCTCAAGAATAGTACATTCTCTTCAAATGGTAGCTTAATTAGCTAAACGATACACCTGTGGTGAAAATTTCACTGGAGAACATGGTTCTTGTGGGAGTGGACTGCAATATGTAATTTTGAAAGAAAATTAGAGTATTAGTGACAATAAATGCCACTTGCAAGACATTTGGTTGCTAGAAAGACATGAAGAAGTCTCTTGACTTGCAATATTTCCTCTCTTCATCATATCTTAGTCATTTTTCATGAGTTGTAGATTAGGTTGCCTAGAGTAATGATGAGGTTATACAATTGGGTGTTGTATAATCTAGGTTCAGATTCTAATTTGCCAATTCCTAGTGCTGTAAGTTTACACAAGTAATTTGATCTTTAGAACTAGTTTTCCTATTTGTGAACCATAGATTAAAATATTATTCCTCCTCATCTGACAATTTGTTGGAGACAAACTTTCAAAAATATCATTTATGAAGGGCTTACTTTATCTTAGACATATTTCCAAGTGTTTTACTTGCACTAAAGTAAGCATCTGTTAATGAAAATGTTATATAAATTATAAAGTGATATGCAAATATTAGTAGTATCAGTTAAGTTCTGATTAGTTAACTATCTATCTGTGTGATCAATGTCTAGTAATTATGTGAAGTAGGAAAAGAGGATATACTAGTCCTAAGTAGTTTTTAACTCTTAAAAAAGTTTTAAAAATTTGTTCTAATATCAAATTCCAAACAACCAAATAATCTGCGTTCATTTTGCCTGCACTTTGCTGGGATATCTCTTTTATAGATGAAACATTCAGAATGTCTATCCTTAGGCAACTATAGATGTAGACTTGTCAGAGCTACATAAAACATTTGTGAATGAACTCCGTAGAAATTAGAATATATATTATTCTGATTTTCTGATTTTTCATATGAGCAATGTAAGTTTCAGGCAGGCCAAACAGCATTAAGTTATAGAGCCAGGAAATGACCCTAAGTCTTCAAATTCAAAGTCTAAGTGATCTTCTACTACATTCGAAGTATGAAGAAGAAAAGATAATAGTTTCTAGGACTCAAACTCTATGAGATGAATTTAAGGGTTAAGCTAATTTACTTTTTAAAAATGATCCCTAGGCATATATTATAGATTAAAAAGATACATATATTCCAAAAAGTTTTATATTATTCAAATTAAAGACCACCCTCAACTTATGATGAGATTACATCCTGATAAACTCATGATAAGTTGAAAATATTTCAAGTAGAAAACTCATTTGATACACCTAACCTATCAAATATCATAGCTTAGCCAAGTGTACTTTAACTGTTCTCAAAACACTCATATTATCCTACAGTTAAGCAAAGTCATCTAACACAAAGCCTATTTTATAATAAAGTGTTGAATATCTCATGTAATTTGCTGAATACTGTACTGAAAGTGAAAAGCAGAATGGTTGTATGAGTACTTGAAGTACAATGTCTACTGAATGTATATCACTTTGGCAATATTGTAAAGTAGAAAAATCCTAAGTCTAACCATTGTAAATTGGGGACCATCTGTACTTTATTTTTTAGAGTAGTTTTAGATTCACAACAAAATTAAGAGGAAAGTACAGAGACTTTCCATGTACTCACTGCCTGCACACATATGCAGCCTTGCGCCTTATCAACATCCCCAACCAGAGTGGTACATATGTTACAATCGATGAGCCTACATTGACACGTAATTACCCAAAGTCCATAGTTTACATTAGGGTTCACTCTTGATGTTGTACATTCTATGGGTTGGGACAGAGATACAACAATGTGCCCACCATTATAAAATCATACAGAGTAGTTTCACTCTTCTAAAAATTCTCTGTGTTCTGCCTGTTTATCCCTTCCTCTCTCCTAACACCTTGCAACCACTGATCTTTTTACTGTCCGCATAGTTTTGCCTTTCCAAGAATGTCCTGTAGTTGAAATCACTGGAATCACACACAGTATGTAGCCTCTTTCGATTAGCTTCTTTCACTTAATAATATGCATTTAAGTTTCCTCCACATCTTTTCATGGCTTGGTAGCTCATATATATATATATATATATATATATATATATTAGTGCTGAATAATAGTCCATTGTCTGGATATATCACTGTTTATCCATTCATCTACTAAGAACATTTAGTTGCTTCTAAGTTTTGGCAATCATGAATGAAACTGCTATCAACATCTGTGTGCAGGGTTTTGCATGGAAATAAGTTTTCAACTTCTTGGGTAAATGCCAAGGAGCGTGATTGCTGGATCATATGGTAAGAGTATGTTTATTTTGTAAGAAACGACTCTGTAGTGTTGTACCTAAAAAGTTATCCCCAAATCCAAGAGCATCTTAGATTTTCTCTTATCTTCTGGGAGCTTTATAGTTCATGTTTTGCATTTAAGTCGGTGCTCCATTTTGAGCTAATTTTTGTGTAGGATATAAGGTCTGTGTCTAGGTTCATTGTTTCACATGTGGATGTCCAGTTATTCCAGCATCATTGTTGAAAAGACTGTCTTTGCTTCATTCTATTGCCTTTGCTCCTCTGTCAAAAATCGATCAACTGTATATTATGTGGTCTAGTTCTGGGCTCTCAATTCTCTTCCATTGATTTATTTGTTCATTTCTTCACCAATACCATGCTGTCTTGATTGTTGTAGCTTTACAGTACGACACTGCTAAAGTTAGGTAGTGTCATAATGTAGCTTTATAGTAAGCCTTGAAGTCAGGTAGTGTTAGTCCTCCAACTTTGTCCTTCTCCTCGCATATTGTGTTGGATAGTCTGAGTTTTTTGCCTCTCTATATAAACTTTGGAATAAGCATTTTTATATCCACACACTAACTTGCTGGGGTTTTGTTTGGGATTGCATTGAATCTGGAGATGAAGTTGGAAAGAACTGACATCTTGACAATTTTGAGTTTTCCTGGACTATCTCTTCATTTATGTAGTTCTTTTGTAATTTCTTTCATTAGTTTTTTTTTTTTTTTTTAGTTTTCCTAATACAGGTCTTGTACATATTTTGATGATTGATTTTAAATTTTTATTATTTTCTAATATAAATTTCTGCTATAAACTTCCCTCTAAGCACTGCTTTTGCTAAACCCCACAAATTTAGGTAAATCATGTTTTAATTTCAATCAGTTCAAAATAATTTTAAATTCCTTTTGAAATTGCTTTTTGACTGGCATGTAATTTAGAAACATGTTTTTAAATCTCCAAATGTTTTTTGTTTTTCCAACTACTTTTCTATTCTTGATTTCTAGTTTAATTTCATTGTGGTCTGAAAGCAATTATTATATGGTTTCTATTCTTTTAAATTTTTAAGGGTGTTTTATGTCTCAGAATATGGTCTATTTTGGTGAATATTCCATATAATCTGAGAAGAATGTGTAATCTGCTGTTGCTGGATTAAGTCGCCTATAAATATCAATTATATCCAGTTAATTGATGGTGTTCCTGCATTCGATTATGCCCTTACTGATTTTCTGCCTGCTGGATCTATCCATTTCTGATAGAGGGGTGTTGAAATTTCCAACTATAATAATGGTTTCATCTATTTTTCCTTGAAGTTCTATCAGTCCCGGCCTCACATATTTTATGCTCTGCTGGTAGATATGTTCACATTAAGATTGTTATGTCTTCTTGGAGACTTCATCCCTTTTCATTATGTAATTCCCTTCTTTATGCCTGATAACTTTCCTTGCTCTGAAGTCTGCTATTTGTTAATTAATACAGCTACTCTCACTTTCTTTTGACTAATGTTAGCATGATGTATCTTTCTTTGTGCCTTTACTTTTAATCTCTATGTGTCTTTCTATTTAAAGTTGCATTTTATAGGCAACATATAGCTGGGTCTTGATTTTTGGTACATTCTGACAATCTGTCTTTTAATTGGTACATTTGACTTTTGATATTTAAAGTGATTATTGATATAGTTGTTTTAATATCTACCATATTTGTTACTGCTTTCTATTTGTTGCCCATATTATTTGTTCTTATTACTGTTTTCCACCCTTTTTTTGCCTGTTGTTAAAAGTGAACATTTTATATGGATCCATTTTCTCTCCTTTCTTAGCATATCACTTGCACTTTTTTTACTCCTTATAGCAATTACCTTAGAGTTTACGACATATGTTTACAATTAGTCCAAGTCCATTTTCTTTTTTTTTTTTTATTTCAGCATATTACAGGGTACAAATGTTTAGGTTACATGTGTTGCCTTTGCCCGACCTGAGTCAGAGTTTCAAGCGTGTCCAAGTTCACTTTCAAATAACACTCTACCACTTCACAGGTAGTGCGAGTACCATACGATAACAAAATAATCCTAATTCTCCCTCCTATTTTTGTATTGCTAGCATTCATTTCACCTTTACATAAGCATAAACATATATACACACATGTATACATAATTGAATACATTGTTGCTATTGTTATTTTGAACAAACTCTTGCTTGTTAGATCAATTAAGAATAAGAAAAGTAAAAGTTTTTATTTACCTTCATTTCTTTCTTCTTCAATGCTCTTCCTTTCTTTACTTAAATGTGAGTTTCTGAGCTACATTCATTTCCCTGTTTTCCTTCTCTCTAAAGAGCTTCTTTGAACATTTTTTCAATACCAGTCTACTGACAATAAAATCATTTCAATTTTTGTTTGTCTGAGAAGATCTTTATTTCTCCATCACTTTTGAAGGATAATTTTGCAGAGTACCGTATTCTAGGCATCCTTCATTGCTGATGCAGTGATTTTGATCTCCAACATTTCCTTTTTGTCGCCCTAATAATTTCCACATCTCTGCTTACATTCTCCATCTCCTCTTGCATATTGTCTATTTTCTGCATTAGACCCTTAGTATATTAATTGTAGTTTTAAAACATAATTCCAACATCACTGCCATATCTGACTTTGGTTCTGATGCTTGTTCTTTTTTACCTGTATTTATTGCCTTTTGTATACCTTGTAATTTTTTTTCTTGATAGCCAGACGCGATGTTCTGAGTAAAATAAACTGCAGTAAATCAGTTTTTAGTAATCTGTAGTAAGGTGTGGAGAGAGAAAGGAAGTATTCTATAGTCCTGTAATTAGGTCTCTTAGTCTTTTACTGAGGCTACGCCTCTGGACGGCAACCTTCCCAAATTCTTCTCAGTATTTTTTCTCTTTATTAGGGGATCTGTAGTTGGATCTTTGCCTTTCCTGGGTAGGCTAGGCTCTGATAAAAGCAGGTTAGACTTTGGCTGAATAGTTTCTTCTGAGGGCAGACCGTGCTAAGAAGAACAGAATGCTCTCATGTATTTCAAAATGGTTCTTTTTCCTTTCCCCTGCCAGTAAAAGGAGGGGATTTTCCTCTGATATTTACTGAAGGAACCTGGCAGAGCTCTAAGAGCAAAACTCACAAAAGTATGAGCGCTCCCAATGACTGGGTCTCCATGGGGTTTTGAACTCTCAGACTTATCCACACCGGGCCCCCAGCAATTTGTCAATTCTATGAATACTTTAGGTTTTCCTCCCTTGGCACTGGTTGCTCTGGAGGTTTATGCTTGTGGCTTTCCGCTTAGGCGTTTTAAATTATCAGGGAAATTTAAACTCATGACACATTGATTGTCTACCAAGTAATTGATAGAAGTGGCTCCTTCTCTTACGAATATTCCTGTTCTTGCCCGGAAGATGCCTAGATAAACACAAACACAAACCAATGTTTATTTGATCTGCGATTTATTTTTATGTCTTCTTTGGTATCACTCCTTCCAGCCCTCACTTGTTCTTTTTTTTTTTTTTTCTCTTTTTATTTTTTTTTATTTCAGCATAATATGAGGGTACAGATGTTTAGGTTACGTGTGTTGCCCTTGCCCCCCCTCCCCCCCTCAGTCCAGGTTTCAAATATGTCCATCCCATTGCGTGGTGCACATTGCACTCTTTGTGTACAC
>CAUYSK010006277.1:0-17919 GCA_963575035.1 Avahi laniger
GTGCAAGTTGAACTTGCCTTCTGAGGGGGCGGCCGCCACTCCCGGGGCTCCTGCACCGCTCTGAGCCTCGGTTTCCGCCTTTCAAGAATGGGACGACTGGAGGACACTCCTCGGGGAGTCATGGGTTTACAAGGAACGTCGTTCATAAGCCCTAGAATGTTCTGCCTCCCCTGGGAGCCTGTCAAGGGCCCAGCCTCCCAGCCAGCCCCCTGGGCCGAATGGGAACCCGCGTTTCACGCGCGGCCTGCAGCTGCCAGGCCCCTGCCCCGGGCGCGCCCCGACCTGCCGAGCCCCTGCCCCGGGACAGTTCCGAGTCTTCGCCCGGGAGCCTCAGCCTGCCCACCCTCCCAGCACGAAGCTCACGGAATGGATTTTTCACACTGCAATTTTCATTTATTTTTGTGGTAACAAACTCAACTACTTTTAAAATTTCCCCTTTAAAAGGAATTTCTTCTGAGTTACCACATTTATAAGGCTCAAAAAGAAAAGTTATGCTTTTATTTCTCAATAAATACTCTCCGAAGTGGAAATATCTTCCCAACAATGGTGCTATTGCCTGGCCTCAGGTTTCTTTCCCCAGGGCAGTTATGTCGAGGAAAGAAAATCTTAATTCCCCTGATGAGTGCTGGGTTTGGGTCACTGTCCGGCAGGTGACACACCGTGGGCTCGTGAGTCCAGTGCACCTGGGAAAGGTGACCTTCCGAGAGGTCTGGAATAAATGGACTCACACTCAAAGCCTGGCATCTGTGCAGCCTGCTGAAATAAGAACGTTTTACAATAATCAGTTCCTTATATTTAACCCTTCCAAGCACTTCCATCATTCACGTGTTTTACTCAGACCTCATGCTATTTAAGCATCTGCTTCCTGTTGGAATGCTTTATACCTTCAATAATAAAGGGCTGAGATTTTTCACTACCTCCATTGTTTGTCTCTTGATAAAAATTCCCAGCCTTTATCTCTTCCTCAAAGGAACATAATTTAAATATGAATAATGAAAAATACTTCCAGAAACGTAAACCCAATAATGCTTTCCGAAGTGGAAACTGCTTAATGTGAAACTTGGATGTGACACAAAAGAACTGAATGTTAGCAAATTACGCTTTCTAACTCGGCATGTGATGAAATTGTCGATGGGCCGGGCAGCCCGTGGCAGGAGGGGTGGTGGAGACGAGGGGAGCGTGTTTTCCAGGCTGGCCGCGAGGGCGAGCCCAGGCCAGCGGCCGTGGCGGGTCTTCGGAACGAAAGTGGCAGCTCCGAACACCTTTAATCACGTTTTGATATTATACGCACCCTTCCTCTTTTATGGAGATGAATTTTCAGAGAGAACCAATGTGTTAAAAAGCTGAAGTGTAAATTTATTCCTTTGCTATAAAAAAGCGTAGCTTGCATATAAGTTATTTATGGGGAGATAAAGAAATTCTAATCTAGGCTAGGTCTTTGGATGTCAGCTGACCTCTCTCTCTCCTGTTCCCCTCAACCAAACAATAAACACACCACTTAATTCCACAAAGAACTGAGTAAGTGGAATGCTTTATGAGGCGTGTGGTTTCCTTCCTCATCGGTGTCACAAAACACGTGTGACCCAAACCTGCAGGATGCCTCACCCACAGACAGCACCGCGGGGACTCGCCGGACATCTCCCAAACGCGCCGTGACACCCCAGTCTCCTGTGCCCTGTCTCATTTTCACACTAAAGGCAAAGTAAGCTTAGATTTGACCCTAGCATAATAAATCCACCTGTCAATATACGTTTGTCATCGTCGTTTTCCGAATTCAAGCAGAGAGAAGAAAACTCATGCTCAAACATGAGGAGCGCTGTCCATAGAAGTGGCTGAGCAGAAACTAAACGCTCTGTGTTAACCAAATCCCTGTGCTCCTTTCCCGGCTCTTCCTTAGTCTTTCTATATCGCTGGTTATATTTAATCACATTGTTTATGGTAACGGCTCCTAGGGAAAGGGTTTGTTGAGTGCTAAGTGTTTCACACCTTGGGTAAGGCAATTCGTGCTCAAATTCTATTTGGGGCTTTATTTATGAATGTGCAGTTTTCCAAGCATTTGAGGGTATGAGAGCCAGCTGTGTGCTTCTCTCTAAAAAGGCAAGTCTCTCGTCAACAAGAAAGCTTTATTGAACACACATTGATTGACTGTTTTCCTTTTGTATTAGGAGTAGCGCAACTAACCGCACTCCGAGCAACACACAAACATTTTCAGCTGGTACAAAACGTTTGCTCAGAAGATGGATTAATGTGAGATTTAATGACTGAGTCAAAACAGTTTCAACAAGTTGGGAAAGAGTCCAATCTTTCTCACTCTGAAAAAGGAAGCCAGGGTTTCTTTTCTGAAAGATGGCAGCCGTTTGGACCACCTGGCCGATCACCTGCTGGGGCTCTGCGGGGGACCATGCTGGCAGCAGCGCATCGTGCAATTGCAAACTCGGATATGCACAAAACGTAATCAGGGCAAAGCTCGGCCATCTCTAGGCCTCTCTCCAACTGAAAGGTCTTACGAAGATCACAGCGATCCTATGAAAAGTGGAGAAATTGGAGAGACACCCCGGTCTTTGCTGACACACTGTGTCCAACCAGCAGAAGCAATCCCAGGACTGCTGCCTCTGTGCCACAAAAGGGACATGGGGGTGACGTCGGCCCAGGATGGGAGCCCTGAGGCAGGACCTCCCACCCCAGAGGTCCAGCTGCCACTACAGCCTTCAGCCCATGGCCCACCAGTCCTTCCCCAGGGTTAGGAGGATATTCATTCTCTCTTCCCCCCATCTCCTTCTCTTCTCTCCCCCTCCATTTCCCCTCCTCTTAAATCATCTTCTCCCCCCGTCTCTGGGCCACTGCACGGCATCTAACCAGCCACTCAGGTTTGATGCTGAACCGGAAGCAAAATTACTCCATAGACCATTTCTGTTTCAGCCCTGCAGATGTCCCCCGGGAAAGGAGACACAATGGGCCCAGCCACCTTTTTGAGCCTGTCCCTGCCACCATTGATAGGAAGTCCATGTCCCCTGGCCCAGCCCTGCACACACAGCAGGGGAGTAAGTGAGTCCCTCACTTACTGCTGGGAACATGCCACAGAGCACCACGGGGCACCTCAGTAGGAGAACACTACAACAAGCACGTGGAAGAGGGGGCTTGGGCTGGGGCTCGCCCTGGGCTCGTCCAACACACACTCGCACACACGCATGCACACACAAGCATGCACATGCACACAGGCAAGCCTGGACCCGGGCAGGATCCCGGCTAGTGGACTGCCAGCCCTCTAGGAGGAAAAGGCCCCAGTTGGAGACTGCAGGGACCAAGGGACCCTTCTCTCTAGACTGTTCTGTTGAAAATGCCAATAAGTGCCTCCTTGTTCTTGTTTTCACCCTGAGTGCTTCTGTCACCTGCAGCCAGAGACCACTAGCCGCACCCTCCTGAGTACAAACCAAAGAGTTTGGAAAGCTGGAGCTATTGGGCCTTCTGGCTGTAACGTGAGGAAAGACTCACACGTGGCTTGGTTATTGGCTCGGCCTCGTCCAGGTAGTTCCAGCCATCGGATCACAGGTTTCCAGGTCAGGGAGGGGAGAAGGATTTGAGCCAGCTCCATGTGATCCGGGAGGAAGATGCTCTCCCAGCTCCTGATCAGTAAGTGAATATTGGAAGAGAAGGGAGATCTGTATTCAGCATCAATCGCGTCCCGGCAGCTCTTTGCCGACACGCTGGGCCGACTACCTATAGATCTCATCCAGGCATCCAGGGACCACGTGAAATGGCCCCTGCCAGATGCACACTCCTACCCGATTGGACACAGAGGGCCATGCTTTCTAACTCAGCAGGAAATGCTGTCTTTGTTCCATGGGCTTCCAAACCACAGGCCTGGAAAATTCTAAACCAAGGCCTACGCTTAGATGTTTAATTTGATCCATGTTTTGTTTCCATCACAGGGAGAGAATAATAATAACTATTAAAACAATATAGAATAGTGTAGAATTACTATGGTAGGAATGTAGCTAATCAATCTGCGTTGATTTTTTTTATCTCCCACTCACTGTGAGCACACCAATGCCAAAAGCGTTTAATAAATATTTAACAAATTGGAAGGCAGGAGTAACACTTTATAGAAAATATTTTAGGGTTTAGGACAGTATGTGAGCTTTATCCATGTGATAATTAAAACACAACTTGCCCAAGACCTGTCGTTTTCCATTAAAATCAGTGAGTTTTGAGAATTAACTTATGACTTTGATTTACTGTCTCACACCTGTAGCCTTTGATTTTGTCACCTCTACAAAGGTGATCTCTTTCTTCTCTGGGTTTTCATTCCCAGCCTCAAGTGTTTTTGTTCCTGACTTTACTCGCCCATGTTCTTCTGTTTTTGAAACGTGACTGATCATAAGATTTGCTTGTCACCGGGTTAAAATGCGCATCCCCTGGCCCACCCAGACCATGCATCAAGGTCTGACAGAGTTGGGACCCAGGTGTGCGCATGTCCACCAAGCTCTTCGCCCCACGCTGGGGTTCTGGCAAGTTCTGTGTTAACAGTAAAAGACAACAATTTAGACAGTAAACGCCCCACCCACGGCAGATGTTTAAGCCTGTAGGATTATTATGGGTCGATTCTCCATGGAAGTTTAAAATAGAACAGGAAATGTGATTGCCACTTCAAGTCATATCCTTAAATGTTAATTGAGTGATTATTCTAGGCCAGGCCCTGAATTAAGCACAAATTTTACACTTAGGTTTATGATATTTGAGTTAATATTTGTGAAAGGTTCATTTTTTAACATGCAGTGTCCATTTGTTCAAGCACCATTTGTTGAAGAGACTGTCCTTTTTCCATTGTATTGTCTTTGCTTCTTTGTCAATGATCAGTTGACTCCGTGCGCGAGTCTATTTCTGGCCTCTCTGCTCTGTCGTTGATCTGTCTGTTCCTTTGCCGAGACCACGCTGTCTCGATTACTCTAGCTGCTTAGTCAGTCTTGAAGTCAAGTAACACCAGTCCTCTGCTTTGTTCTCCTCCAACATTGGTTGGCTGTTTTGGTTTTCTTACTTCTCCGTAAAAACTTTACAATCAGTTTGTTGATTTCTACAAAATAGCTTGCCAAGATTACGATTGTGACTGTATTGGCTCTGTAGATCAAATTGTAAAGAACTGACACCTATGCAATATTGTCTTCCAAACCATAAAGACAGACTATCTCCCCATTTATTTTGCTCTTCTTTTGCTCCTTTTATTGCTGTTTTGTAGTTTTCTTCCTATAGTACCTACACATATTTTGATATACTTAAGTATTTTATTATTTTTGGTTCTATTGTAAATGGTCATTTTTAAGTTTCAAACTCCAATTGTTCATTGCTGGTATACAGGAAAGTAATTGACTTTTGCATATGAATACTATATCCTGCAAACTTGCTACACTAGTTTATTACTTCCAGAAGATATTTGTACATTCTTTGGGATTTTCTACAAAGACAACCATGTCTTCTACAAATACAGTTTAATTTCTCCCTTCCCAATCTCTATACCTCATTCCCTTTCCCTGTCTTATTGCATTAGCTAGGACCTCCAGTATGGTGTTGACTGGGGTGGTGGGAAGCAGCATCCTTGCCCTGTTCCTTACTTTAGCAGGAAAGAATTCAGTTCTTGCCAGTAAAGTGCAATGTTAGTCGTGGATGGTTTTTGCAGATGTTCTTTATCAGGTTGAGCAAGGCCCTCTCCTTTCCAAGTTTACTAAGAGGTTTTAATATGTATCAGTGTTAGATTTTGTCAAATGCTTTTTCTGCATCTATTGATATGATCGTGTTATTTTTCTTCTTTATTTTGTGGATGCGATGGATTGTATTAATTGATTTTCGAATCTTGAACCAACCTTGCATACCTAGGATAAATCCCACTGGGTCACAGTGTATAATTATTTTTATACCTTGTTGAATTCAATTTGCTGTTTTGTTGAGTATTGTTGCTCTGTGCTCATGAGGGATATTGGTCTGCAGTTTTCTTTTCTTGCGATGTCTTTAACTGGTTTGGCACTAGAGTAATACTGGCAATATAAGATAAATTAGGAAGTGTTCCTCTGTCTCTGGAGGAGATTATGGGGAATTGGTATTATTTCTTCCTTAAATGTTTGGGAGAATTCACAGTGAACCCATCTTGGACTGGCACTTACATTTTTAGAAGGCTAGTAATTATGGATTCAATTTATTTTATGAATATAGGCTTATTCATATTATCTGATTATTCTTGTGTGAGTTTTGGTACTTCGTGTCTTTCAAGGAATTGGTCTATGTCATCTAAGTTATCAAATTTGTGGGTGTAGAATTGTTTGTGGTATTCTTTCATTATCCTTTTAATATCCATGGGATCAGTAATAATGGCATGCTTTCTGATGTTGGTAGTTTGTAACTTCTCTCTGTTTATCTTGGCAAGCCTGCCTAGAGGTTTATCCCTTTGTTAATCTCTTCAAAGAAACAGCATTGGGTTTTGTTGATTTTTTCTATTGTTTTCCTATTTGAAATTTTATTAGTATCTTCCCTAGTATTTATTATTTATTTTCTTCTGCTTGCTTTAGATTTAAATTGTTCTTTCTCTTGTTTTTGAAGATGGAGCTTATATTATTAAATTTTAATATTTTTTCTCTTCCAAGATATGCATTTACTGTTACAAATTTCCCTCTAAGCACTGTCTTTTCTGTATGCCACACATTTTGATGTTATATTTTTATCATTTAGTTCAAAATATTTTTTTAATTTATCTTGAGACTTATTCATTGACTCATGTGTAATTTCAAAGTACGTTGTTTAGTCTGCAAATATTTGGGGATTTTCCAGCTGTCTTTCTGATATTGATTTGCAGTTTAATTTCGTTTCACTGTGAGAACAGACTTTTGTGATTTATATTATTTTACACTTGTTAAGTGTGTTTTTTGGCTCAGAATGTGGTCTGCCTTGGTGAATGGTCCACACTCACTTGAGAAGAATGTGTGTTCTGCTGTTATTGGATGAAAAATTCCTTAAATGTCGATTAGATCAAGTTGTTTGATAGTGTTATTCAGTTCAACTCTATCCTTACTGATTTTCTGCTTGCTTAACCTTTCAGTTACTGACAGAGGGGTTTTGAAATCTCCATCTTTAATAGCAGATTTGCCTGTTTCTCCTTGCAATTTTATCACTTTCTTGCCCTGCCTATTTTGAGGCTCTCTTGTTAAGCGTGTAGACCTTTAGGATTGTTGTGTCTTCAGGAAGAATGGGCCCCTTCGTTTTTACATAATGTCACCTTTTATCCCTGATCATTTTTCCTGTTCTGCTGTGTGCTTTCTCTGAAAGTAACATGGCCACTCCTGATTGCTTTTGATCATTAGCATGTCCTTTCTTTCTAAAGTGGGTTTCTTATAAACAACAAATAGTTGGGCCTTTATTCTTTTAATCCACTCTAGCAGTCTCTGTCCTTTCATTGATAAATTCTGATAATTCACATGTAAACTGATTATTTGTATAGTTGAATTAATATCCACCGTATTTGTAACTCTTTTCTATTCTTTGCATTCATCCTTTATCTCCGCCCTTTTATTGGTCTTCTCTGGTCTTCATTGAGCATTTAGTATAATTACATTATATCTCCTTTCTTAATATGCAGCTTTACTTCTTTATAATAGGTGTACTATTATAATACTTCTTTATAATAGTTATAAAGGAGTTAATGGCTACGTTGGTGTTTTAACTGATGTACATTATTAACTGATCCAAGTTCACCTTAAAATAAGATGGTACTGCTTCGTAGGTGCCTTATAACAAAGTAGACCCAATTCCTTCCTCCCACTTTTATAACATTACTGTCAATCCTTCCACTTGTCCACATTCTGTAGTCACCCAGTACACTGCTACTATTATTATTTTAAACAAACGCCTATTTTTGATCAACCAAGAATAAAAAAAATAAAGATTTTCTTTTACCTTCATTCATTATTGCTCTGAGGCTCTTCCTTTCTTTATGTAGATCCAGATTTCTGACCTACATAATTTTCCTTCTCTCTGAAGAACTTCTAACATTTCTTGTAGAGGAGTTCTGCTGGCAACAAATTCCCTAATTTTTTTGTTATGGAAACAATGTCTGAGAAATTCTTTATTTCGCCTTCATTTTGGAGGGATACTTTCACTGGGTACAGAATTCTAGGTTGGTGTGGGGTTTTTTTCCCCAACACTTTAAATACTTTACTCTCTTCTTCTTGGCATAGTTTCTGATGAAAAGTCTACTGTATTTCTTTTTCTTTTTCCTCTGTAAGTATGATGCCTTGTCTTCTGTCTTCTTCCCAGACTTTTCCTTTTTCCTTTTTTTTCTGCAATTTGCATATGATATGCCTAGGTGTAGCTTTTAAAAAAATATTTATCATTCTCTGAGCCTCCTAGAATTGTGGTTTGGTGACTATCACTAATTTTGGAATGTTCTCAGACATCATTACATCAAATGTTTCTCACACTCTCTTTTCTCTTTAATCTTCTGGTTTTTCAACAACATGTATGTTACACCTTTTGACATTTCCCCATAGTTTTTGAATATTCTGTTCTGGCTTTTAATTCTTTTTTTCTTTTCATATTTCGTTTTGAGGAGTTTCTATCAACACATTTTCCAGCTCACTGATTCTTTCTTCAGCTGTTCCCAGTCTACTGATAAGCCCATTGAAGACATTCTTCATTTCTGTCATGGAATTTTTTATTTCTAGCATTTGCTTTTGATTCTTTCTTAGAGTTTCCATCTCTCTGCTTACATTACCCATCTGTTTTTCATGTTGTCTACTTTTTCCACTAGAGCCCTTAGCACAGGAATCATAGGTGTTTTAAATTCCCTGTCTGATAATTCTGACATTTGAGTCATAGCTGAGTTTTGTTTTGAAGCTGTTTCCAGGCTTTGTCTTTGTGCTTGCTTTTTGGAGTGTCTTATAGCTATTGTTGTTGTTGTGTAGATGTTGTTGTTGTTGCTGAAAGCCAGCTATGTGGTAATGGGTAATACGTAAATAGACAGTGTAAGAAGAGAAAGTATGTTAATCCAGGTAGGAATTTGGCTTTGTTTAATGCCTGTTGTAGCTAAAGGTGCCAGAGGCTTCAAATTCGTCTAGTGTCCTTGTTTTTGTTTCCCCCCTTTTCTTTGGGTTTCTATATGTTGTCCTATCCAGAGAGAGTCTGCATCTTGCAGCTCTTCCACTGTTTTTATACAGGAAACTGTTGGTGTGGTGAGAAGGTGTGGGGAAGAGGAGCATCCTATAATATTCTGATTAAGTGCCAGTCTTTCAGTGGGCCTGTGTCTCAGGGCTGTGACTTTCACACGTGTTTCTTCAGTGGTATAATTTTTTTTCCCCTTAGGTGAGCAGCAAGGCTAGAGGGCTTGAAATGAGAGGAATATCCTTCTCCAGCTGTAACAAAAGTATGGTGATGTCTTTTCCCTGCAGAGTAGCCTTTATTATGAAAAACATTCTGGGTGTGTGTCACTATTACTTCTCCACTATGGCCATGCAGAGATCTTTCTTGGATCTTCACCATGAGAACCTGGTGGGATTCCTACAGGTAAAATCAAGAAAAATGTGGAGCCCCCAGAAGATTGTGCCTTCCAGAAGTTTCTCAATCTCACATTAACCTACACGTAGCCATCAAAAAGTCATCAACATTTCCATAGATTCCCTCTTGCCATGTGATAGCTGCAGCAACTTCTGCTCATGGTAGCTGAGCTTGGCTGTGATTCTCTGCACTTGCCTCCCAATTTCAGGGTGGCCGTTTGCCCTAAACCTCAGATATCTGCTATATCCAAGAAACGTTACTGATTTTCTCTTTGTTTTGCTTTTCCTCATGGTAAGGATGGAAGGGATGACTCCCAAGCTCTCTGCCTGCAATATCTGAAACCCCAAGTCTCTTAAGTATGAATCAATTTATAACCACACCAAGATGTAACTAAGAAGGACAAATTTATTTGCTTTTCAAAAAAGGGAAACGGAGGATTCAAAGTGGTTGTGTGACTTGCCTGCAATCACAGAAGTGATGAGTGGTAGCTCAGGGCCTTAACTTTACACTGCAACACTGCACTGCAGGGCTGGCTACAGAATTCGTGGGTCTCAATGCAAAATGAAAATGTGGGGCCCCTTGTTCAAAAATTATTAGGAATTCTGATACTGTGATAGAATCACAGTATCATCCTTGATACCCAGCATGATGCCCAGAGTAGAGCCTTTCTGGATGTGGAGTCCAGGGAGGCTGCACGGGTCACTCTCCCCTGCAGCCAGCCCTGCCCCACCATCTCCAGGGCATGCCCTTGCCCGGGGAATCCCACCTTCAGGCTGCTATGTTGGTGTCGAAGGGGCTCCAGGTTTTGCCTTGTTTTCATCACAGGCATGAACCAAGATTTATTTAATCATATCTAAGAACAAGATCTGATAGGTGTACCCCCACTTCATAAACCAGCAAAATGCTTGTCATAAACGCATTCAGCACATTTTAACAAAGTGAGCTGCATTCCAGAGTTTATGTATAGAAGATATTATAAGTTTTAAGTCAAGATATGAATAGTTTAAGTGACCTCCTGGGAATAGATACTATATTGATAACCAAAACACAATGTTCTTTAAAATCATATTTCTAGATGAGGCAGAATTTATTTTTCAGATTCACCCAAGTACATTTTTTACACACAGACAGATTTTAATTTAGATACAACTTCCCAAAGCACCGCGTTTTCCTATGTGTGCATTCTGGCCCCCAGCTATGGCGCAGTCCCCAGCACGCCTCCATCTAGGGGCACTTCCCAAAGCTCAGGCCTGGCCAACAGACCCTCTGACTCAGGTGGTCGCAGCTGGGTGCTGGGCAGAAGGGTTTCCTCAGGCTCCCCAGATGGTTTGAATGTAAATCCAGCTGGAGAACCGTCGGCCTAGCGAGTCCTATCCCAGGGAGGCCACAACTCACATGGCTATTTCATGTCACGTGGCACAGGCCTTCCCCGTGAGACCCAGGAGCAGGGCTGCCTGGGTGCAGAGCTCCTTCCTCCCTGACTGGCAACGTGGGCAAGTGGCTCATCTCTTCAGGCCTCAGTCTCCTCATCTGAATGAAAAAGAAGGACAACAGACAAGGCTCCAACTTGGGGCCTGTGGGAGGATTAAATGAACCAGCTCAGAAGAACTTTGTCCCAGTCTGAGTTCGCCGCAGCACTCAGGAAACACTTGCTGTTATTATTCCAGTTGACCCCAGAGCTACAGTCACGACATTATTGCTGAGGGCTCTTATGAGCTTGGAGACCCAGGAGTTCCTAAACTCTCCCAGTCAACCGACCCGAAATTCCTGGAGGTGGTCCCTGGTCTGAATGCAGGAAAGCTCTGCAGGGAACCCTGGTGCCCGGCTCTCCGTGGGAGCACTTGCCTCGTCAAGCACTGCGGCTGACACTGGAGGGACGTGAGCTCAGAGGTGTGAAGTGGCCGCCAGGATGGCACAGACACTGCAAGTGGCAAAGTGACCCCAGAACTCGGGTGGCCCAGTGCGTCACAGGGCACCTTACACTTGCCAGGCACACATGAGCACACACACACAGACACACAACACACCAGCATACATGCTCATGCGTACATGTATGCACATGTGTGTGCTCTCATGTAGCTTAAGCTTCAGTTTAAGTCCTCATGGTAGTAAAGTGATGTTGCTATTTAGTCCTAAGGCATCAGTCAGTCTTGTTTTCTTCTTTTCAGGAAAATAAACTACTTTTTAAAAATTCCACATGACCATTTCTCAGCAACAGCAGTGTCAACATGGTGACGACAGGTCAGGGCACCTGCCTGCTTTGTGAGCAGTGCCTTACCACTGTCCCATCTCAAACAGAAGGACCCCCGGGCACAGAGAGGGCAGGCAGCCTGCCCAGGGCCACAGAGCTTGTGAGGACAGAGCTGGGATCTGAACCAGGCTCCAGCGCATACCTGGTCACATTCGACCCTCTGTGTGACCCACACGTTGCTGCAGTTTGAGGCCACTGGTCGCTCCATGCAGCACAATGAACAGGCCACTGGTTTTCCCAGGACTCGGCATCCTGAGTGAGCCTGGCCCCTGGCCTCAGCCCACAGGTCCTGTCCCTGGACTTGAACCTTGACCCTCACCGTGTCTTCAGGGCCATCATCCCTCCCCAGTCAGAAAGAAAAGCGAATGCCTCGCTTGGCCCAAATGCATTTTCACCTGAGCTGCACCCTTTGCTCCCTCTTAAGAAAGGGGACAGAGGGTTTTGAGCCCTGGGAGTCAGGAGATGCAGGCCGGGCTGGTGCCCTTGTACCCCGCTGTCCCTGCACGACCAGGCCCTGTGATGGCTACAGTGAAATTTCCAGGGCATGTTTTCAGACTCTACCTTTGACCTTCAGGACCTCCTAGCATAAACCCAGCCACCGTCTCACCTGCTCTGCCTGCGGACCCCACAGCCCTGCAGGAGGTACCCCCATTTCCCTGGAAGCTTCCCTGCCCGCTGCCCTACCTAGCTGTGGCCTCATGGCCCAGGAACCTGAGCCTGCGCAGCACGGGGGGCACGGTGCACCGCCCAGGTGAGCGAGCGTGCACAGAGCTTCAGTCTGGAGTCCTCTGTTGCAAATACTGGGATCGAACTGCAAGGTTGTTTGTTTAAACCCAGCTGGGAAAGAGGCCAAATCAGAGTTGATTTATTCTCCAACAATAAGAGACTGCACTGAGCTAGCGCATTCATATGTACATATTCCTCCCCCTGTGGCAGGCTGCAGGCCAGTAAAACAGCCTGAAATCTGAAAAGGAAAATGTACGTGCTCACGCGGAGGAGGCCGCAGCAGCCGCCTCTGCCTGGCAGTATCCGAGTGTGATCCCGGCCCAGCCAGCACAAGCCGGTCTCCACGCCTCTGCCCTCAGACGTCCCCACGACACCTGCCTCAGTCTTGCTGGGGACGCAGCTTTTACACCTTCTGAAAAGAATCCTTCCCATCCTCACCGCGGCAGGCCAGGCTGCAGCTTCCCATGGCGGCTGGTCATGCCACGTCGTCAGAGGGCGGCCGCCCTCCTGAGCGACAGCCTCCCTGGTGAGGTGAGCACCTGGCGCCGAGGGTCAGGATGCCGAGGTGGGGAGAGGGGAGGAGGGAGGGCCAGGTCCCGTTGCTGGGCAAGTGGACTGTGCACTCAACACACATGGTGACACACCTGTGCAACTGAGCGCTACCTGTGTGGCCAGAGCTTTCTCTGACATTGCTCCATGTGTGACCTGGGACAGCGACTCCTCCTACACACACACACACACACACACACACACACACACACGCATGCACACACACACGCACGTGCACACGTGCTTCGGTTCAGCAGCCAGAGCCTGAACTACCTCAATGCGTTCGTGGCAGGATTGAACATAATGATTCACACGGGGTGCAATTGGGGGCCGAACTGTGTCCCCGGAATCCACGTGTTGAAGTCCTAACCCCACCCCTCAGACTGTGACTGCATTTGGAGACAGGGCCTCTAACGAAATAATTAAGGCAAAATGAGGTCATTGGGGTGGACTCTAATCCGGCAGGACTGGGGTCCTTACATGGGGGTGAGGACACAGACACCTACAGAGGGATGACCCGTGAAGACACAGCAAGAATACGCCGTCTGCAAGTCAAGAAGAGAGGCCAGGAGGATTAACCCTGCCCACACCTTGATCTCAGACTTCCAGCCGCCAAAACTGTGAGAAATAAAAGTAAATCCCTGGCAGCTCAGGCCCCCAGTCTATGGCTCTTGGCTATGGCAACCCAAGAAAACTAATACAGGTGCTTGGCACAGTGTCTGGTCCAGAATGTTCCTTCTACAGATAGTGGCTCTGACCCAGTATCCACTGACCAGCCACTCTGGACAAGGTCACATGGCAGGTTCTCAGCATTGCAGGACTGATCTTCTACTGTGATGGATTCATTCATGTTATTAATTCCAGAAATATTTACCGAGCACTGTTCCCAGCACCGGGATACTCACCGCCTGGTCTGAAACTGACCAATCGCTGATGAAATGGACAAAGCCCCAGATTGCCCTGTCCGGCCAGGTGAGGCTGAAAGAGTCACCGCTGACATCGTCCTGCAGGCGGGCGCCCACCTGCTGGGGATTCTGGGCTCCCTGATACCACGCTAATCCTACGCAAGCAGAAGCAGCCCTCCTTGTGAGTTTAATTCCCAGGAACACTTAGTCTCCACAAATGCCTTCTCATGTCTGAAAACAATAACCATGTGCACTCTAGCTGCCAGGAGGCTTAGGCCACATCTGTTCTCTAAACGCTGTCATCTGTGCAGTTCCGGTGCTGCCTGTACCCACTCCTGTCCCTGCCCGCGGCCTCCACCAGGCTGCATCTCTCCTTGTACCGGGCTTTCCAGCGGTCCTCTGCTCAAGGCCTTTCAGAGGGGATAGGGCATGTAAATTGCATGTGACTCACACGCTAGGTCCCCGGGGCTGTGTCAGGGTGGTGTCTGCTTGTAGCCACAGGGCCTGCCCACCCTCGAGGGGACTTCCCAGGGAGCACACAGCTTTGATCTGCTGGACCAGGGATTCCAGGTGGGCATCCGCAGGTGAATACACCTGTGTGGCAGTGCTTCAGGAGATGGAGGTGGGGGGAGGAGCGTTATGTGTCTCTCCTGCCGCACCACAAACCCCGTGAGTTAGGAGAGCACAGCTAAAACCTCCAGCACCAAGCAGAGGAGGCGGCCCACAGTTAATATTTTCAACAGATTTGTTTAAGACAGAATAGAAAGAAGAGAGGGCAGGGAGGACACTCCGCACTCCTTCTGGAACGGCTGCAACATTCTCAGCTCCAGGGCCCTTCTCCTTACTCATGAGGTCAGTGAGAATTCCATCAGAGAGATTCCAAGGCCTCTTTCCATGCCAGAGAACATCCTAGAAGAAGCTTTATCGGCGGATGGGCTGGCTGTACATGAATGTTTTTTAGCAGAGCTCCAACACGCGGCTTTCTGTCCCCGGAGAGCCTTGGCAATTTAAAGAGGCAATTGCTTCTTGGGCTCACCCTGCAAAATTGGAACTAATAGAGCCACAGACTCCATCACAGGAGCTCTGGGGAACTGAATATAATCCAAGAAAGGCTTATTCTGGACAACATCAATATTTGTCCCATTAAAAAGTGCAGTATAAAAATCAGTTACATTGTTGACAGTGCCATTCCCATCCTCATGGGCTAATCCTCCTTGTGAAACCTGGTCACTCGCTCTCTGGCAAACCATGCCGCGAAGAGCTTTGCAGAGGAGCCCGTGCACCTGCCCGTGGGCACCCTCTGCAGTTCCGTCAGGGACGGCGTCTTGGGTTGACCCCATTCAGCGGATTCTTTCCTCCTCAACTAGCAACGTCTTCCTAGCACACTCGCCAATGCAAATCAACCGCTTATGTTCTCACACAAAATTCAATTGCCAATTTGTCTTTTTATTTCTTACGCTTAAAGTGATTTGCCTTCAAATAATCTACGACGAATTGTTCATTTTACTACCGCAGGAAGCGACTGGTTCATCGAGGGAGCCACTAAGTTTACAATCACTGTCAAAGAACTCGCACTTTTCCCACTTCCCGGCTCAGCAGCCAAGAGGATTCCCTGGAGGCTGCTCTCCCGGCTGCACAGTGGTTTTCCCGGTCCCTGCGCCCTGCCCACCGTGCAGGCCAGGGCCAGCCCATCCTCCCTGCCCCTGAGCTGGGCACTGCCAGCGTCCTCGGAGCGCAGGTCGTCCCCAGGTAGTCACAGATTAGCCTCCACCGCCTCCCTGTGCTGGCACTGGCCGTAATGGAGACGGATTTGGGCTTTGTAATCCCTGGTGGAGATGTGAGTGAGTCCTAGAGGAGGGCGGCTGGCCCAGGAAAGCAAGCTCTCTGCCCTGGTCTCTGACGTCCCCACATCGGCCTCCATCTACCCAGTGGCCCCCAGCACAGGCCCAGCTCCTACCGTCTGAGCACTTCTCCGCAAGGAAACCCCTTCGCTCCTGTGCGGCTTCGAGGTGGCTGGGCTCACCTCCCGTGGGCCGTCTCCCAGACCTCATGAACCTCCATCTCCTCCTGCACAATAGACTCAGACGTTGGTTTTCCATGCCCAGACAATCCGAGACTCCTAAAGCCTCAGAAACAGAAGCAAACGTGGGCTCGCGCCGCAGCGGGGCTGGCCAGGCTGAGAGCGGAGAGGAAACCTGGCCCGGCAGGGACAAGGAAAGAGGTGTGCGGTGCGCCCTTCCTTCCTCTTCTCATTCATCGTTCATCTTTCCAGAAAACATGTGGGGTATAATACTTGCTCTTCCACCAACTACAGTTCCCCCTTTTCGGGGGGACATAGGCACAGAGGGGAGCAAGGGATCGGGAGGTAGAAATAGTGCAAGGAGCTCCGGCCAAGGCGTGGGCCCCGTTCACCTGCTGACAGAGGGCCTCACGCCGAGAGGGGCTGTGGCACGAGAAAGCACACTGTGGAATTTAATTGGCAGTTAGGGATGGTGGTTTCCAGCCGGCCACCTCGATATCACCTTTCAGGGAGAGAAAATCGACTGTGGCTCTGGAAGCGTGTGCCCTGGAGGAGCGGAACCTGCCAGGAACCGCGAGGCCAGGAGCCGGCGCGGCTCTCTCGCAGACGCAGGCACACTTGGAAGGCATGATGCATTATTTATTGTCATAAAAGAAGAGACTGAAGTTTTATCGTAAAATGTATGTGTGCATAAAAGAATCTGACAAGGCAAATCAATAAACAAGGGAATTGCTGGTCTGGAATGGCCTTTTTATTGTTTTTGTTTTTGTATCAAAATAATGCTAAGAAAGAGAGATGACTTCCTCTTCAGGCAGGTAGGAGCGGGCGGTCCGAGGAGCAGAGGGAGGCATCAAGTGCAGATGGCTCGCCAAATCAAAAACAGAAAGCAAGTGCTCTGCCCGGCCCCTCGGCCGCAGGCAGGAAGCCGCTGTGGCTTCCCCTGATGCCCGGTGGACGCTGGAGGTGCACGCAGGCCTGCGATGTGCCGCAGAACGGGGACTTCCATCTCCGAAGTTTGCAGAAACACAAACAAAACAATACACACACACACACTTTCGTAAGAACTACCTTGGACGCTGTCCTTGGCTTGATTCCTGGGATTTTCACATCATCATTTGGTTGAATCCTCATAGAAATTCTATGAGATGAGAGCACGACACCCATTTGACAAGTAGCAAACCTGAGACCACATGATCACTCAGGGAAGCCTCCTCTATCCGCTACCTGTGGATGCAGAGGGGAGACACTGCAGGAGCAATCCCTTCTCAGCCCAGGACATCCTGGGATGGGGCAATTGATGAAGAACCTGAGGTCCACCCCGAGCTCAGCCCTCAGAGTTAGGCAGTCCTGCTTCGGGGCCTTCCTCCTCCCATGACTGGCTAGGTCCCTGCAACCTACTCACCTTCAGATTCCTACTTTACAGTGTGGAGACTCCACAGGAAGGAGGGTGTATCTAAGGAGATGAAAGCTGGCAGGAGCCCAATGGCGCGAGGCACACAATCAATGCTCCGCTCATCACTGGTGTTGCTGTGGTTCACCCGGGTCCTCGAGAGTTCTCCGGACTCATCTCCCTCAGCCCGGTCTGATGTCCATTTTTTGGGCAGACCCTCACCAACCATCCAAGTGGGGTGTCCAGGCCCCAGCCCTCAGGTGTGACCCAACTCCACTGCCTTGTCTTCTGTTTCATATTTATCACAAGTATGTTTATTTTCTACTTGTCCATTGTCTGCATTCCACACTCGATTTCAGTTTTTATAAAGAAGGAACCTGGCATGGATGGAGGGTCGGAGGAATTGATGGATGGAAGGATGGGTGGGTGGATAGATGGAGAAATAGAGGAATGGGTGGATGGGTAGAGGGATGGAGGGATGGGTGGAGGGGTGGAAGGATGGATGGAGGGATGGGTGGAGGGGTGGAAGGATGGGTGGATAGATGGA
>CAUYSK010006278.1:0-75428 GCA_963575035.1 Avahi laniger
GTTGTCCAATTAATTTCTTTCTATTTTTAGTAGAGACGGGGTCTTGCTCTTGCTCAGGCTGGTTTCGAACTCCTGAGCTCAAACAATCCGCCCGCCTCGGCCTCCCAGAGAGCTAGGATTACAGGCGTGAGCCACCACGCCCGGCCGTATTATTATTACTTCTTAATTGAAGTGGGCATTTAATGAGAACAGCAAAACTCCAGTGAAGAAACTCCTTCAATATGGCTTGTTGGAAGAGGTCACCTGACCCCTCGTGTCCTCTCTTCTCACCTTCCCAGTCAGCACCAGCCCAAGAAGAGCACCAACCCTTCCCTAGAAGACATCTGCAGTCATCTCTGCAGAAACTGTGTTACTCAGCAGGTCAGCCTGACTTTGCTGTGCTGCAAACACTACCACCCCAAAACCACATCTAAACATTTGCTTGTTTTTATTCAGTCCTTGACAAGAATTTCCAAAACTGTTAACCTGTGCCTTGACTGTGATGGGCCTTTGTTGTTTAATTGGAAGAGCATTTTTGTACACACAGCAGAGAAAATGGAGCATTGGTCTTGGAGCCAGAACACCTGGGCTTTGTTTGTTCTCGAGTGAGACATTGAATCACTTTGGATCTGAGTTTCCTTATTTTCAAAATGATATGGTGCTTTGCCTCTCACAGGATGTGGTAGGAATCGAATGCAAATTAGTTGATGCATCTGAGCATTCTTTACAAATATAAACCACTTGTGATAATATTTATCAAGCACCTGCTTGGTCCAGGCGTTGTTTGAAGAGCTTTACGTAAATCAACTCATTTTGATCTTCATAACAACACTATGAGGTGGGTACTGGTATTATCCTCCTTTTTAGATGGGGAAACCAAGACACTCAGCCAGGGAGTCTGGCTGCAGAGCCTGCACTGCACCCACTGTGCACACTCTTCTGGGTCTGCGCATGACTTAGGCAAGCCTGTCAGTGTTGAGCGGATGGTTGGGTGGTACTGGCACTGACATCCCAACCAAAGGCTGGTTTCAAAACTTGTACAAGCCCCACGGTGATTGCTTGTATTTGTCTGAAGCCCTTGAGAGAAATTTTGTATGGATTGGGTTGTCACAGAAAAGAAAACTGAGGTTCAAGGAGGTTAAAAGCCTTAGACCCAGCCAGGAAGCTGCATGGGTGGGATTTGAACCCATGTCCCCAGAACCCACACATCTGCCTTCAAACCAGGCCAGCTCTCCTTGTCTATGCATCCGCTCAGCTGCTGTGCCCAGGCAGCCTGGATGCTGAGACAAAATATGGAATACATTTTTCTCCTGCCACTGGGCGTTCTACATGAATAAAAAGCAATTATTTAAAGAGACAGGTATGACAAGGCAAAGAGATCATTTTGGAGCCCGGGGTACTGTCTGGGAAAGAAGACACAGACGGGACTCCATGAGAGGTCGGGGTGGGGGCGGTGCCGTGGTCAGAGGGCAGCACAGGACACCAGATGAAGCTCACCCGACCTCCTCGCCAGCCAGGCAAGGAGAAGGGGTTTGGAACGAATGTGTTGATCCCACCCATGGCCCTGCCACGTGGCTCTTTTGCCCAGGGAAGCTCACACCTGGGGCATGCAGTGTGTGTGATTCCCCGGCGGGATCTGGTCTCTGGGCTCAGCTTGGTATGTCTGCGAGTTCCATGCCCTCTGCTTTGGAATGCTAGAAACACACTTCTCTTTGAATGGGTGGGTAAGCCCAGCCCGCATGGGGCTATTTAAAAATTAGAGTGGGTAAAAATGGCCAGCTGGACTCACAAAGCCCAGCGTTTTCCATCCTGGGCCAAAAAACCAGGGGGTAATTTCCAAAAGCTCTTTTAGTTGTCCAAACATGCTGTCCACCTCATACTCTATAAAGACATTCTCCAGAATAGCCCCAAACAGGGGCCCAGAGCATTGGTGAGCAACTTGAGAGCTCAACTGAGTCACAGCTTTACTTTTTTTAGGTCAAGACTATTCATCTAAATAAGGCACAAGAGAAGCTGGTGTTTTAAGGCGTTGTGACGAGATGAAAATAGCTTCCTGCCTCCCTCCTCCCCACTTTTCTACCTCCAACACCAAGGATCCATAATTCAACCTGTGGTTAAAGGAATGCCCAGCAAGGAGGCTCCTCTGTTAGCTTTGGACCAACAAGTGAGGACAGCTTCTGGCCACTGGGCTCTGGCTTGGCCCAGCAGCCCCCAAGTGTCTGAGACGTGGAAGACGACATGTGCAGGGCCCGGATCACCAGCTGTGTGAGGGCAGCAGCTGACCAAACTGCAAGGGGTGCCGTAAGACGTGGCCTAAGAGAAGCCCTGTGTCTGGCTGACGGGCAAACGTAGCTGCCTTTTCTGGAGCATGTCCCCATGTCCCCAGCAGGGATTCACATTAGAGACTCACTGCTAAGGTCAGGTTCAAAAGCACAAGCACCCTGAACAGAAGGCCAACCTGCAGATGAAGAGTGCCCCCCACACCCGCCCAGTCAAGTTCCACCAAGCTGTGGGTTCCATGAGCACCACATATGTCTTGTCCACCGCTCTTCCTAACTTCCTAACTTCCAGAACAGAGCCCGGCTCAGAGTAGGTGTTCAGTGACTACTTAGTGACTGAGTGGATTCAGTTTCTCCTCCTGTGGCTACCGAAATCAGTATGCTGGCTTGGAAATACCAGATGTTTCAGTCCCAGGTCTGTTGAGTAACTTTAGTCCACAGTTTCTTTATCTGTAAAGTGGGTATAAGGCCCTCCCACCTTTCTCTAAGGTGACTGCGGTGAATACAGGAAATACTTTGAAAACTGAAAGCACTTGATAAACCTTGGGGACAATGACCTGATGATGGGGAGCCTCTCCCTCTCATCTATGCTGTGCCCAGTTCGAAAGTAGTTTGAACCTGCAAGTGTGTAGATGTGAATTGTTTCTTTCGATCATGAAAGATGATTATCTTGAAATTGAAAGGACTTTCCTGTCACCTGCATTTGGTTATGGCACTGAAATGTGGTCCCGCCATGAGGGTGATGTTGGGTCAACATCCACTGGAGGGACATTAACTGCCGTATCTAACTGGCTAATTGTGAGCTCAATATTCACGTCTCAGCGGTTAACGGTGAAGAAGTGGAAATGCTTCACCTCCCCTATGCCTATTAAAATTGATCTGACCACTACAGTATCCTCTTTAAAACTAAACTCTTTGAGTCTTTTGAATTGTAATGAAGGGCCTGGCAAATCAGTGAGCACAAACATCGGCTGCTATTTCATGAGAGCCGCTCCCATGGGCAGGCACGGGGCCAGGTGTTTGATCCACATAATGTCATTTGCTCCTTTCTTCATTGCTATGAAGTCAGTGTTAGTCTCATTTTACGGATGAAGAAAATGAAGCCCAGAGGCACTAAGTAACTTACCCAAGATCACCAACAGACCCCTGGGTTTCTCTAGCCGCAAAAATGAAAAGGCAAAGAGAGTGATGTTTGGGACCAACTGATAGAATGACAGGAAGACCGTGTTTTGTTGCAGACTATTTCTTTCCCCCTTTCCACCTTAATGCGTGTGACAGGCCCTCTAGGAAGTTACCATCCGGAGCTGCTCGACCTGAGACAGTCTGGCTGCACCTGAATCAGATGAGAGCAGTGAAATGAGCCCAGGTGTGCCCCGCTGGGGGGTAAACTAGAATGACAACAAGGTGGGTAAATGGGTCCTTTGCAGCAATCACCTGGGACAGTCCTTTTCAACGCAGTCACCCTGGGAGACTCACTGATTCCATCCGTGGGCCTCAGTCTTGGCACATTGGAACCCCCCGGGGAGCTCTGCAATCCTGCAACCCATCCAGTCCCACCCCCGGAGATTCTGACCGAGTCAGACTGGGCCAGAGCATGGGGGGTTTTGAATCTAACCAGGTGATTCTAACATGCAGAGGGTGGAGACTCACTCCTTTGAGCCTTTTGAGAACTCTTCTTGTAGAAATGCCTTCAATGTCTGTGGCACTGTCCCTTGAATCTTTTCAACGATTAGAAATCTTCCTTTAAAGATCGATTGGATTTTTGAAAAGCAGCTAAAAGTCATTCGGACTGAATGTGCTGATTAAGAGATACTGTTCTTTGTCCAAAACAAGGTGAGATGCCTGAAAACATGAGCCTGGATTCCTTGCGTGGCTCTGAGGGGTGATTCTCTGAGCACCTGCTATGCCCCGGGGGCTGTGCTGGGGCTGGGGCTGTCCAGGAGCTCACAGCCGGCGCTCGCGGTGAGTGTGGACCAGGACCCAGACTTCCTTGAATTCCCTGCCGCTGGGGCTTCCTCGGGCTGGCATCCGTTGGAGGGACTTTGCCAAATGCCCTGTGCCTCTACCACCACATGGAGTCCTGGCCTCGGGACATTTCTGTTTCTGAGGCCAAGATGCTCTGGCCAGCATCTCAGCAGGCGGAACTGGATTCCAAGCTGCAGCCTGGGGTTGAGGGTGAGTGACCACCCATCCCCTCTTCCACGCCCACCCGCAAATGCCACAGGCCCTGCCTACCCTGCTTCATCTCCTGATAGAGGGGTCCCAGAAGTAGGTTAGAGACAGAATCGAAATGTGAGAGAAGAATGACGTTCTGGAAGAGGCATGAGAAAGGGAGCCTGTGATTTAGCTTTTCTCGGGAATACTGCGCTCCGACACTGACCTCATGGTGTAACCTTAGCAAGTGTCTAAACAGCTCTAGGCCTCAGTTTCCCCAATTGTAAATAAAGGAGATTAAAATGAGTGAGCTTCAAGGTCCTTCCCGGCTTTAAAATGCTGTGATTGTAAGACGCTACGGACCTGAATTTTAAAAATCAAGACTAGTTGTTATGGCTGGGCGCGGTGGCTCACACCTGTAATCCTAGCACTCTGGGAGGCCGAGGCAGGAGGATTGCTAGAGCTCAGGAGTTTGAGACCAGCCTGAGCAAGAGCAAGATCTCATCTGTACTAAAAATAGAAAAATTAGCACCTGCAGTCCCAGCTACTCGGGAGGCTGAGGCAGGAGGATCGCTTGAGCCCAGGAGTTTGAGGTTGCTGTGAGCTAGGCTGATGCTACAGCACTCTACTCAGGACAACAGAGTGAGACTCTGTCTCAAAAAAAAAAAAAAAGAAAAAAAAAACTAGATGTTAAGATAAATTAATTGCAACTCTGACTCCTGCTGCCCAAGGGGGGAACAGCAATGTATGGGCACAAAAGCAGAGTGGCCACATCGAGAAAAGGAGCCAGGGACAGGTCCTTATGGCCTATGCTGTGTTCCAGATGGGTCCATATGAGACCTTTCCAGAAAAGGCTGGGAGCATTCACATGATGCCAGAGTGAGAGAAATGCCTTTCTTTGCTGCCTGTTCTGTACTTATTGTCACGTCTGGGTGGTCGTGGAGGTAAGAAGAAATCATTCTGGGAGTACAGCAGGACTTTTGCAGGTAGTACTGCTCAGCTGATTGTTTTAAGACGTGCTCACGAATCCTCAGATTTCTGTAAGCCAGGGGATGCAGTGGAGCTGATGACTTGGGCCTCGTGAGACAGTACAGCTTTGTGTTGAGCATGGAGTCAGTCAATCAGCACTGAGTTGCAGTCTTGGTCTTGCCACTTACTAGCTGTGTAGCTTTAGTCAACTTATTTCACCTCTCTGAGCCTTTTATCCCGGACAAATAGTTGCGGGTGATATTCACCTTGCAGAGTGTAGGGCAGATGAGATACAACAGTGCACATAAAGCACATGGCACAGAGTAAGCGATCGATACCCCAGTAGCTGGAAAAGGGCCACAACCTCCAGGTGTTCTGCCACCTGGACAATTTAAGAATCACCTGCACCGTTTATTGCGATTTCTACCCAGCATGCCTCCTTGCAGGCGGAACCAGGCATTTACCTGGGAAAGGAAAGCTCTCCAGGAAGCAAAGACAACTACTCAAGGAAGCAGAGAGGGATCCTAGGAGCCAAGACTCCTGGGTCGAGCTCCTGCTTGTCCTGCCACCCTTTTGACTAAATTATAGCCACTCCAAAAATGTGCTAGCAAGGACATAGTACAACTTTACACAAAGCTGCTTTGTAATTCCCAAGCCCCAATTATTCAGATGTGGGCTAGGCAACAGCCCAGCATGGAAGGGCCTCGCTGGAGGGAGCCCACATGTTCTTCTGGAAGCCTCCAGCTGACAGCACAGTACGTCAGGATGACAAGTCTCTGTCTAACCCCAGGCTAAATGCATAATGTGTTTATTATACATTTAAGTATATTGTTGATGTTTTGAACTGGCAGCTTCAACAACATTTCGGTATATAACTATCATTAAGGAGAGTTTTTAAAAATAAGATCCTTTGTACTTGTAGTGGGGGGTTGGTGAGGGAGAGGGGAATCAACATGATGCTGTTATCTGACCTTTTTAGCTTTCGAATGATGTCACTTAACAACCTGGTCCTAAATACAATCAGGAAACAGGCAGCCCCATGGCATAGCTGCTCATGTTTGAGGGGACCTGAAGGTCTCGCCTGTCTTGCAGTCCCTTCCTCAGCACCTTGCCCCAGGCCTGGGGTTGCCCCCGTTAGTTACTCTTTCGGGTCACGGTCCCAAAGGGAGAGAAGGGAAGAGACGGCAGAAATTAGCCTTGTTAGCTCACTTGACATTAGAATCACCTGGGAGTTTTAAAAGATGCTGATGCCTGCTCTTACCCACTAGAGACTCTGACATAATTGGCCTGGGTGCAGCCTGGGCATTGGGAGCTTTGAAAAGCTCACTCACAATTCTACCATGCAGCCAAGGCTGAGAATCACCGCCCCCACCCCCTCTCCCATACTCTCTCACCCCTCCCCTCCCCTGTCCTCCACTGTGGCCCTGGTCAGCTTAGCAAGCCCTGGGGCTGAGCAGACACAAGCAACACTGTCGCAAGGCAGGTATTGTGGTCCCCATCACACAGGTAAAGAAACTAAGATCCAGAGAGGTTAAATGACTTTGCAGAGGTCACACAAGTAATCAGTGGCAGAGTAAGCTCTCTGATGTCCAGTGCTCCCCTGTTCATCAGCTGCCTCGATTACTTCAGAGCATTAACTCGTCAGCAGATTCAGTTTATGGTAATAATGTCCCCTTACATTTTTATGGAGGTGTCAGGGTTCACAAAGCACTGTCATATACATTCATTTATTTTATGATATTAAGGATTATTTCTCTATTTTAAAGATGTGTAAACTGAAGTCCAGAAATATTAACTTTCTCATGGTCACAGAGGTAGAGGAACCAGAGTTTGAGCTCAAACTTCTTACTCCTAATTCCAAAGAAGCGAGCACAGTGAAAACTTGGGAGGCAGGAGGTGTGGGAGGTGAATTTTTTGGGCATAGGGAAGGTTGGGAAGTTTCAGAGCAGGGCATGCTCTCAGATTCACCAAAGGTGGGAACCCAAGGGACTTCAACATCCAAAAAGTGCAGACAGAGAAAATGTGCTAAAATGTTAACAGCTGATGAATCTCATTGAAGGGTATAGAGGTGTTTGTTCTATTATTTGTGCAATCTTTCTGTATATTTTGAAATTTTTTTAATTAAGAAAAAGAAAAAAGGAAGAAATAAAAGTAGTTTTAGAAACAGCCAAGTAATATGCAAGGTGAGCTGTGAAGAACCAGAGAAAATAGTTTTATTCTGAAACTTGGCTATCATTTCTATTTTTATTTTGTTTATTTTTGGGACAGAGTTTCACTCTGTTGCCCAGGCTAGAGTGCCGTGGCGTCAGCCTAGCTCACAGCAACCTCAATCTCCTGGGCTCCAGCAATCCTCTTGCCTCAGCCTCCCAAGTACAGGCATGCGCCACCATGCCCGGCTAATTTTTCTATTATTAGTAGAGATAGCATCTTGCTCTTGCTCAGGCTGGTCTTAAACTCCTGACTTCAATGGATCCTCCCACCTTGGCCTCCCAGAGTGCTAGGATTACAGGCATGAGCCACCACGCCCGGCCTTGGCTATTGTTTCTAAAAGCACAAAAGTTCCTGAATTATCCGCCTGTGTTACTGCAGAGAAATGGGAAAATACACTATGATACGTAAGCGCAGGTGAAGCTGCTCAAAGAAAAATCATTCTTTTAATTGAAAATGCAAATTAAAAATAGTAACTTGTGTTGGGCAATATTCTTCCAAAAACTTATCAGATTTATTCAGACTTCACCGTTACTAAGCAGAACTTATAATTTAATAGAAAAAAAAATATATATATATATACCGTAATACTCTATTGAAATAGCTATACATAGAATGTATCTCCCTTTAATTGTTAGTTATGTAAAATATGGAAATTTTTGTTCGAGGATGTTACACACCCTGTAATTTTAAAAACGAGTGTTAGAAATGGAAACTTTTTAAATACAAGTCATTGTAATAGTCTTTATCATTAAAAGATAATATGCAAAAATGTTAAAATAAGACACATCCTATTATGTTACTCTCCTTCTGGAAGGTTCTCAGAGTGTCCCATTAAGTCAACAGAAACCCACACTCCTTACATGGGCACTCACAGCCCTCACAACTGGCTGCAACCCACTTGCCAGAATCATTTTCCTCCCCTGCCCCAGGCACTCTACGGCCCAGCCAGGCCAGAACTCCTGACTCTGCCCCGAACTGGCCTGTCCTGTCATGCCAAGGTCTTTGCAAACATTCTTCTCTGGCTGGAAGGCTCTTCCTCTCTCTCCAGCAGATGGCTTCCTTCTTCAAGTCCCAGCCCAAGCTCAGCCCCACCCCCACCGCACCCCTGCCAAGCATAGGTGGCCCTGCCCCCTTCCTGTTGATAAAGGTCCCTGTGTAGCACCTGCCTCCTTATATTTTAAGGACATAACATGATAGTGGGATTTTCCTCTTCCAGGATCGCCTGAGAGGGGCCGCAACTGGAAATGTTTGCCATTTTTAGAGCACCTCCAGCTGTGGGGTCAGCTACCTCTGTGCAAACTTTAGGAAAGGGACGGCGTCATTTCCACAGAACCAGCACCTCATTTTCCCCACCGAACCCCACCACTGCCCCTCCAGTCTCTGCAAGATGCCATGGGTGGGGTTGATGATTAACTTTGTGGGGAGCACAGTTTATGGAAAGTAAGACCATTCTTTGCTATCTTCTCCCATGGGGGTGGTGTGTCACTTGATTGGTCCCATACCCGAAAGCCAGCAGTGCAGGTGCCAAGATAATTGCCCTGAGACAATCTTTCATAGAACCGTAGAGTTTCCTGGCCTGACCAGGCTGGGGACAGGTGGAGGAAAGGCTTGAGCATTAGGGTGAGATGGACCAAGGCCACCCGCTCTGGTCCTGGTTCTTGAAAGGTACAGTTAGCTGGGGGCTTCAGCCCGGGGGCCTGGAGTGATGCGGGGTGGGGCTGCCAGCGGGGATGGGGGGATGGGGGATCTGACCCTGCATGGGAACTGCTCGACCTTGAGTCCCACCCACCCACATAGAATCTCCTGACAACGAGGCGTTCAGGGGCGACAGTCCCCTTGCCCCATGAGAGCTCAGAAAATAGAGCGATGTAGAGGACGTCCCACCTGTCACACAGTCATGAGAGAAAACCCGTTCCTGCCACCTCTCCAAGCCCGGAAAGGCAAGAACAGGGAAAGGGCATGGAAAAAAGAGTATCACCGGGAACACGCTGCAGGTGCCACAGAGCTTGGGAGGATGACTGGAACCTTGTGTGAGGAACAATGTGAGTTTTGCTGCAAAATTGCACATTTGTGGATGTTTGCATTAAATAATTTTGACGCAGTTTAAAGCCCATGTATTTTAAGTGTCTTCCAGTTGTAAAGTGTGCACGCATATATTTCGAATAGCTTTTTTGTGTCAAAATGCTGAACACGCGACTATGACGCACAAATTCTTTACCTGTAAGGGGCCATGCATGTTACAGGAACTTCTCTTTACTGTTGGGCAATGAAACAGCTATGTATTGACTTGCAATTGTACGAAAGTGGTTACATTCCTTTAGTTATTTCAAAGTTGTATTTATTTTACACAGTGAATTTTCTCCTGATGCCATAGTGCTTACTTTAGACTCTGAATTTTCCCTCCTCGTGTCTGTGCACTGTGATATATGATTAAAAAGCAAGTAAAATGCTTACAGCTTTTCAGTAAGTTTGAAATTATGTCAAAATAAAATATTACCATAAAAAATAATTATAAAGTTTATAGTAACTATCATTAATGTTTGTAAATGGATGTACAGACATGGACCCCTTTTCTTAATGCCTTTGAAATCATTTAGCAATCAGATCACCTTTTTGGAAACTTAATTGTATATGAGAAAAGACATTTTCTTAATGGAAACTAATATCTGGTTCTATTTTTTAACAGCCTTATGGATATATAATTCACCCACTCAAAGTATATAATTCAAGGTTTTTGGTATATTACATTATTTTTTTAATTGTAAAATACATATAACATAATTTTTTTCATTTTAACCATTTTTAAGTATACAGTGCAGTGACCTTAATCACATTCAAAATCCTTGCTGTCACTATTTTTTTAATTAGGAAAAAATTGATTTTCCAATGTTTAATTGCTTTTAATTATCAGAGAGAAGATGAAATCTTTGTGTTTTAATGGACATTTAGTTTACGTGAAAGATAAGGAATGAATTAGGAGAGGTCTAAGGACAAATTTAAAGTATTCAGACTTCTTGCTAACCAGCCCAATGTCTTATGACTTAAAAAATATATATATATATCAATTGTTCATAATTCCTACTTAATATGAAAATGTGTGTTTTTAAAATGTTTCCTCCTTTTAGGGACAAATGTATTTTTAAAAGGAGAAAAATCCCTCTTCTGGCTGTAAGAAAGAGTCAGCTGTGTGAGCAGGTGTATCCATACGGCAACATGCTGATATAATAGAAATGGATTAATTTTACCTCTCAGGGAGAAAAATCTGTCCACACACGACGTACACATACACATTCAAAAGTAAATACAAATGTAATTTCATTTTTGTAAAGGTCCTCAATATATTAACCCAAAGAAGCAGCTAAGCAGTGGGAATTTGAGTCACGGTGGGCCCAAGGGAGGACCCAACACAGACACAACCCAGTTCAGCAGCAAAAGAGCAGGAAATAGCTGTATAAAGAGCAAGGAAAACCATCCCTCGAAACCTCTCGATAGCCCAGCTCCTGCGTGTCGCCAGTTAGAATTATGCCAGGTGCCTACACTGGTGACCAGCAAAGGGAGCGGCCACAGTGACTGGCTCAAACCAACCGTGACGCAGTGCCAGAGCTGGCAGCGGGGCCGGCCCTCTCCGAAGCACAGGAGAGGCAGATGGCAACAAAATAGGGTTCTAATACTCACAAGGAAAAAGAGGCGATGGGGAACACCTGGTAGGTGGGCAACCAACTGCATCTGCTCCCTGCAGTTAAAAATGAAACCTACCCCAAAGTCTCGATGCAAAGATTAAATAAGATAATATGTGTGCAAACAATTTGTAAACATTAAAACACTGGACTCATGTTACGAATGGAAAATACCAAGTGTTAAGTAAGCACAAAGGAGGGAGTAATTTTTGCTTGCCTGTTTTTATACACTAAATCTGATTATTAGCACAGAACCGGTGCTTTCCTTTCTTCTCCCTTTCTTTCTCCTTTCCTCCTTTCCTTACTTCTCTCCCTCTCTGCCTTTCTCCCTTCTTCCCTCCCTCTTTCCCTTCCTTTCTATCTTCCACAGACAGCACCAGGAACTATGCTAAGTAACTGGAATGAAGAAATATTAATTGCATACATGTCTCCTTCTACTTGCACCCAGTCTGCCGGGAAACACAGGATTTGTCCTTCGATGCAAGTGCTACAATGTGGGAAAGAAAACGTCTCAGAGGGCACAGAGCCAACTCTTCCAGAGGAGCGATGTTAGAATAGGGTTGCCAGAAAAAGTGCATCTCACTTAAATTTGAACTTTTATTTTAAAATAGCTCATATTTACATTCGAATGTAGCACAGGACACACTAAAATAATTGCTTGATGCTTACCTACAATACAAATGTAACCGAATGTCTTGTGTTTTGTTGTTGTTGTTGTTATCAAATCTGGCGACTCTATGAGTAGAAGGATGTTAGGAAAGCTACCATGGATGGTGGGGTGTGGAGTGGGTTAGAATGGAGGGGAGAATGGATTGGGTTGTCGACTGAGTTAGGCAGCAATGGAATTTAATTTGATTGGTGGAATAAAATACAGTGGAGTTGGCAGAGGTAAGAGATGGGTGCTGGACCCAACTTCTGCTATTTGTCAACATTTATTGAGCACTCGATGCATGCCAGGCACCATGCCAAGCACTGGACATGCAATTTCTCTTTGCGTCCCCTCGGGGCAGGGACCGAGGTGAGGCAAGTGTGGTGCCAAGGATGCAAAATGTAAGGAGACACTCATGCTCAGGGTCACGAGAGCGTGCCCTCTTCCCAGCCCTGCACCCCTGCAGCAACCCACAGCCCCATTTCACAGATCGGGAAACCAAGGCTTAGGAAGGCTTAGCAGTGTGTGGAGTCACTAAATTAATTAATTAGCAGTGGAGCCAGGATGCAAGTCCAGAAGTCTGTACCACCTCTCTCACAGCAAGCGGTGGAGCCAAGAGATCAAGCAGTCTCCTTTCCAGCCCACGTTCACATGCATGACTTCACTTATGAGGAATGGAATTCATATGATGTTTTGGATTCGGGGTGACCATATCTGTGCATGTGGGGCAGAGTGGATAGCAGTAAGCCTCCCGTGGGGCAAAGTAGGAGGTAGGACCTGTTCAGATCCTTGACTTCGGTCCAGCAGTTTGCAACCCTGGCTATGCATTAGAATGCCTGGGAAGCTCTTAAAAATCCCAGGCCCCACTGAAGATCTCCGGGGGTGGGGCCCAGACTTCAAAATTTTTTAACCTCCCCAGGTTGAAACCTCCAAGGCTGAAAATCACACCCTTAGACTCACGAATGCCTAACTGATTGAATTAGCAGCATAAACTCCTACTCTGGAGTTTGTTTCTGCCTTCCCACCTCCCCCACCCTCCCTAAAAGCCTGAGAGTTTTTAGGGGCCCAAATCAGCTGGGCCGTGCTATGCGGTGTGGAAGGGAGGCTGGTGACCTTCAGCCTTCCTGCTTTCTTGTAAACAGTGAGGACAAAAGGATAGCAAGATGGGCGTTTGGATCCCAGACATGCTTGTTTTAGTGTAGGCAAGACTGTGACACTTTTAAATCCTGAATTGTGGAGTGGGGCCCAGGAGAGGAAGAGTGGAAATATTACTAACTCTATTATCTTGCCCATCTGAGGATACCCTTTGCTACGGGTTCTCTCTTGCCTCCTTGTCCTCAAAGTTGTCTTGTGTGTACACCCAGGACCAGAGGGAAGAGCTGTTGCTGCACACCATCCTGCAGATGTCATGGCAAGGGGGAGGCGGCACAGGATGCAGGCACAGGGAGAAGTGGTCTTCCATGTGCCCTGGCTCAGCGGGGACAATCCAAGTGGCCTGAACAGATCACTTAATCTACTCAAGCCTCAATTTTTTTCATCTACAAAATGAGGATAATCATTCCTACTCTGCCTACCTCCTAGACTTGATCTAAGCAGATTAAAGGAGGTACTAGATGCAAGTTACGTTTGCAAAATGTCGATACTTCATGCAAGTATATATGTTGCTGTTAGTTTTTATGGTTCAAATCAGAATTTTATACGTCAACTTTGGACTCTCACAGAAGGGTATAGCTATTTCTGTGGATATCTGAAGGACTTTTAAAAATCTTTGGTATTATTTCACACCCTATCTTTGTAAGGCATTTTAGTTATGAAACCCATATTAATTTATTTTATCTATCTACCTGACACAGACATCAAAAGTTTGCTACTTGAGGAAGGTTCTACAAATCATTCTAGCTTCACATTTCCAGTGACAGAACCGTGCTATTCAGGTGTTTCCAAGGACGAGAAACAACAGCATGGCCTGGGAGCTTTTTAGAAAGGCAGAATCTCAGGCTCCACCCCAGACCTTTGAATCAGAGTCTGCATTTTAAAAAGATTCCTAAGTAATTTTATGCGCTTTTTTGTTTGAAAAGCCTTGTACTAATCACTAAACCTACAGAGTTTGAGAAAAGCTAAGGAGAAAGAAATAATTCCTGCATGTTAGAGTTTAAGAAGCACTTACTGTTAGAGCCGGTTCCCCTCGGCCCCAGGAACAGAGAGGCAGAGTCACCGAGGCTGCAAATGGCAAAGGAGTTTATTTGCTAGCTCGAGCTAGGGTCCAAGTCCCAGAGCACCAACGCAGTGGCCTCCCTATGGACCAGGACCCCGCCCTGGGCTAAAAGTGAAGCTTTTATACTTTCTTTTGCACACGACACATCCTTGGCACACGACACGACATGCAGGTTTCACACGACACTCTGGGCACACCATCCCCCCTCCCCCCTTAGTCCATTGGTCCCTTTGAAAGTGGCGGATGGTATCGACTCCTGATTGGTTGGCTCCAAGCCTCGGGATTTTCAATTTTCCCGCCGGCACCAGTTTTGGTCCGCGTTTCGGTTTCGGGGAAACTGAAACTTAAGCCTATTTCAGGAAATTCAGCTTGTCATGGAGTCACTCCTGCTCTTACTCCTATATTTAACGAACAGCTAAAAGCAAGCACGGTTACAGAAGCAAATGGCATTAGTTACAACCAAAGAGAACACATTTTTCTAATCGCAAACAATTTGTTCCACACAAAACAAAGTACATTCTCCTGCTATCATTTCCTGTCTTTCACTTACTTAGAAATTTCTAGACCCTGTTTGGGAGTGCAAGCACCCCCAATATTATATGGTAACTCCTGAGATTAGGGACGAGATAAGAAGGAGAAACCAAAGGCAACTAGATGTTGAATCCAAGACATGGTACATGCCATTACCTGTAAGAGAGACTTTATCGTCCCATTTTATGCATGAAGAAATTGAGGTTGATAAAGGGTAAGTAACTTGACCAAGGACATGCATCTGGTTAGTAAAGGAACTGAGATTCTAATTAGGATCTAAGTAGCTACTTTATAAGGCTGAACCCATTTCACCACCCTACTCTACTCCTCAGAGTGGAAGACCTACTTAATAAATGCTCCTTTAGGCTCAAGAGTCTCGCTGAAGTGTAAGTCTTCATATTATAACACTTTTCTCATTGTTGATTTCCTCCAATTTCATTTTTCTTGGGTTTTAATCAGAAATCACCTTTTTAAAGATATAATTTACATAACCATAAGTCACCCTTTTAAAGTGTACAATTCAGTGGGTTTTTTTAGCATAGTCACAGAGTTGTGCAATGATCACCACACTCCAAATTTCATCACCCAATAAAGCAAACCCACATCCATTAGCAGTCACTTCCCATTCCCCGACTCTAAGCCTCTGGAAACCACTAATCTACTCTCTGTCTCTATGGAGCTGTCTATTCCGGACATTTCATGTAAATGGAATCGTCTGATATATGGTCTTTGGTGACTGGCTTCTTTCCCTTAGCATAACGTTTGTAAGGTTCTACATGTTGTAGCTGGTATCAGTACTTCATTTCTTTTTATTGCCCAATAATATCCCATATATGGATATAGCACATTTTGTTTAAATATTCATCAGTTGACGGACACTTAGAATGCACTACTGAATATCTGAGTGTAAGTTTTTGTGTAGACATATGTTTTCAGTTCTCTTGGGTATATGCCTAGGAGTTGAAATGGGTCATATGGTAACTCTGTGTTTAACTTTTTGAGGAACTGCCAGACTGTTTTCAAAGAATATTTTCACAGACGAATCACTGCCATATTGGATTTAAACAAGCACAGGATTTAGTCAAAGAGACCCAGGGAGCCACAAAACTGAATAGACAAGAAATAGAGGTGATTCAGTGAACTTCAACCCAAACTACATCTGACTGTGTAGATGCCAAAGAGTAGCCAAAAAAAGAATTTGACCAGAATCCAGGAAAGCAATTGTCCAAGGGCCTGTGACTAGTGATGACACAGCATAGGACCTTGGAGACCTGGGCTCCTGTCCCTACTCACCACTAAATTACTGAGTGACCTTGGGCAAGTGCCTTCCTCTTTCTGGGCCTCAGGTTCCTCATCTATAAAATTAGAAGTTACGCCTGGATGTGTTCTCACTGTCTGTTATTCTATGGTCTACCCTTGGGAGCCCTCCCCCCCCCCACCGTGGCTCATGCTCATGGTAGCTGTGTGCATTTCTAGTATAGACATTCACTCTGAGATTGCTAGAATTACAGGTTCCCCCGAAGACCTTTCAAGAAAGATGACAACAAGTGAGGAGAGTTTTCCAGTCATCTGCTCAGTGGCAGGCGGAGTCTGATATCCCAGGGACAGATGGTGCTCAGCCGCGGTGGACTAAATCACTTGGGCACCCGGTTCTTGGATACTGCAAAAATGAGAATGGAATTCACCTTCGGAGAAAGAATAAAACAATAGCAATGGCAATCACCATACCAAACTCCACATATTTATGCTCCCCGTTTGAGGAGCAACATTTACTTTATTTTATTCATTATAAAAGTATATGTGTTCATTGTAGAAAAAGTCAAAACATAAACTTACTGATGAAAAATCAATAATACTGCCATCCAAAAATAACCACTAATTACAAATATTTCAAAACAACATGTAGTACATGATAAATATATACAATTTTTGTCAATTTAAAAAATTAATTTTAAAAATAACCACTGTTCAGTTTGATGTTTGTTCTCATCTTAATGTTTTATATATTTTCATTACTAAATTGGTATTATACTCTATATTTTTCTGTATTTTTCATTTCCATGTCATTAAAAGTCTTCAGAAACTTAATTTTAATAATTACAGAGTACTCCATCATATGGGTATACTATTATTTATATTTAACCATTCATTTATTATTGTATATTTATTGGGGTAGGAGGTGTCTCTAAGCTTTGTCTCTGAAAATAAATGATGTTCCATCTCTGTTTTGGAAATACCAAACCAGCATTCAAAGCCTGTCACAATTCAATTCCAACCTGTCTTTCCATTCTCAGGGGGGGCAGTTAGCCTACATGTACTGAGAGAGCCATTCTGGTTGTTAAAACACTAAAATACTTCAGCACTGGGGTGGGGAGCAGAGCCTTCCTCCCCCACCTCAGTGTCCTCCCTCCACCCCAGGCCCTCCACAGGAACCTCCCCAAACCCAGCGACTGAGAGGTTCTCACCTGGCCACCAGTCATCAGGACTTGTTAGGGCCTGTGCCTTACCAGTGTAAACCCTGGGGACTTTCATATCTTCTCCAGTGTGACCATGGGTTTAAGCTGCTTCCTCCACCGAGAGACCAATTCTCATTCCTCTGCCTGTGGCTAAATCTCTCCAATCCTTCAAAATCTAACTCGAGTCTCACCTTCTTCATAAAGCTTTATCCAACTACTCTGGGCCAGTCTGATCACTGAACTCTTACAGCCTTTTGGTTGTTACTTTTTGCTTATTACTATTTTCAGAATACTGTTGACACAGCATTTGCAATTGTGCTTTGTCGTTTGTGTTCCTTTTTCTCCCCAGCTAGATTCTAAGGTCCTCTGAGACAGGGACCAGGTCTTACTTTCTGTTTGCTCTGTGGTAGAGACAATGCTGTTTCACTATGCTGTTTCCTCTTCCTAGATGAACAGGAAAACTCTTTTCCTTGACTGCTTTGTTGAGTTTGAATTCTAAGAAAATGTACGCAGAAGTGATGTGGCCCTTAAAAGATCTCATCTAAGCCTTCAATTCTCTCCTTTCATAGTAACTGGGATGGCATAGACCGTGACCTCAGAAGACGAAGGCAGCCCTGGTCCTTGAGTCACCCCATATAGGAGAGCTGCTTGGGAAAGGCCCTGACCTGCATGGGACAATGATGTGAGCAAGAATAAACTTTTAACATGTTAAGCCACTTAGATTGGGACTTCGTTAGTGCAGCATAGTCTAACCCCTAGGCACCCAATCTGTTTTTGTGTAGCCTGCAAGCTAAGAATAGTTTTTACATTTTTAAAAGTATGTAAACAAAGAGTAATATGCAACTCATGCATATAGAGAGAGACCAGTGTGGCCTGCAAATGCTATAATACTTACTATATGGCCTTTTATAGAACATTTTTGGAACCCCTGGACTAATGTATCCTAATATAACTTTCCACAAGATCCAGCACAGCGCAAGACCTAATAACACCCAGCCTTCTGAAACACAATATTTGCTTAGTGCAGGAAACCACGGACCTCATGCATGCTTCATTCATCCCTGCACCCTTACTGGTATTCAGTGAATGTGAATGTGCCCTGTGTCAGATGTCCTGGGAAGCAGAGTTCACGTGAACAAGAGAAAAGTGGAAGGTGTACCAGATCCAGTCCATATATTGCCACAGGCTCTGTTTCCCAGGATCTCGAGCTAAGACAAAGGAAAACTCATATTTGTGGATCCCTATTATGTGCCCACACTGTGAACCTTACCTACGGTATCTCATTTCACCCTTACAAAAACTGCAAGGCAGTGACTATTAACTCCATCTTACAGATGAGAAAGCTGAGGTAAAAGGAAACAATTAAGCCAATTACTAAAAGGTACCGCAACATCAAATGTGGCGACAGGCAAAGCGCCCCGCGCCCTTCCGTTTCGTGCCGTCCGCGGTCCCCCAGGGTTTCGGTCCTTTGGGGAGCCTGCAGTTGCATGGGCTGCGTGGGCTGAGGTGGGTAAACCTTGCCTCAGCCTCTGACTCAGGAAAGAATGTTGCTGAGGGGGCCCCCAACACACAAGAAGGAATCAGAAGGATTCCGAGAAAGGAGACGAAGCAGGAGGTGGGAGAACAGATTTGAAAGCGGGACTGAAGAACAGGAACAGGACAGGGCAGGGTGAGGAGGAGGCTAGCGAGGCGAGAAGCGCAGTGGCGCGGAGGCCGAGATGCCGCCCCTGCGGCCTGCGGGGCGCGAGGGTGTCCCAGGCTGGAGCTGGGCGAGGAGGAGCCGCGGGAGGCCGCGGCCGGGCCGGGCTCGGTGTGAAGGCGCCTCCTAGGGGCCCGCGGCCTGGGAGAGCTGGGCCCGCGGCGCGGGTCCTCCAGGTGAATGGAGTCTTTCTCTCGGCACTTGGCAGACCTCAGAGACCTCTGTGCGGAGAGGAGGCCCACTGGAATAGAAATAACCTCAGGCTTCTAGAATCATTTTTGTGGAAAGACTAAGGAGTTCTGCAGACAGAACAGCCCTAAGAAAGGTATTTCGAATGCTTAAACTTTTAGAAGAAAATCCAGATTAGGACCTAAAGTCGAAAATAATTTCTTAAACAAGACACGAAGTGAAAGGAAAAGATGAAGGTCGACTGCACCGAAATTAAGAACTCCTGTTCATCAAAAAACATTACACAGAGAGTGAGAAGACAAGCCAGAGACTGGGAGAAAATAATACCACACATACAACTGGCAAAGAATCTGTGTCCAGAATCTAGAAAGAGCTTCTACAAATCAGTAAGACAAGAATGGACAACTTAATTATTTAAATGGAAAAAAGACATGAACAAGCATTTCGGAGATTAAGAAATACAGAAAGGACCACGAACATATGAAAAGATGCTCAACCTCCTTAGTAATAAGAGAAATGCAGACTAAAACCAAAATGAGATACAATTCCACTGCAGAAATTTAAAACACAGAAAATACAAAGCAGGGGCGGGAATGTAGAACAATAAGAATTCTCATACCCAGTGGTGGGAGTGTTGATTGGTACAACCACTTGGAACAGTTTGGCCTTATCTGATGAAATTAAAGACATGCATAAATTATGTCCCAGCAAGTCTACTTCTAGATAAATATTAACTCATACATATGCAACAGAGGACATAAACAAGCATTGTTTAAAATAGTGCCAAACTGGAAACAACCCAAATGTCCATTCACTGAAGGATGGGTAAGTAAGTTATAGTAAAGTCCCACAGTGAAATACTATACAGCTTTGAAAATGAATGAACTACAGCTGCACCCTTCACAAGGAGATCACAAATGCAAAAAGTAAGTTATAGACAAATACTTACAATATGATCCCCTTATAAAAGTTTGGAGACAGGAAAAACAAAATAATGGCCAGGCATGGTGGCTCATGCTTATTGTAATTCCAGCACTTTGGGAGACTGAGACAGGAGGATTTCTTGAGGCCAGGAGTTCAAGACTAGCCTGAGCAACATAGCGAGACCTTATCTCTACCGGAAAAGAAAAAAAAAAAAGACAAATTAGCTGAGTGTGGTGGCATGTTCCTGTAGTCCTAACTACTTGGGAGGCTGAGGCAGGAGGATCGCTTGAGCCCAGGAGTTTGAGGTTGCTGTGAGCTATGATGATGCCACTGCACTCTGGTCAGGACAATAGAGTAAGATCCTATCTCCAAAAAACAATAAAAAAGCTAAATAACATATTGCTGGGGGATAATAGATATGCGGTAAAGCTCTTTCTAAAGAGCAGGAGAATGATTAATGCAAAATTAAGGATAGGAGAGTGAAGGGAATGCATCAGGGAAGGACAAATAGTGGCTTTGCAGGCACTGGTAATATTTTTTCTAAAGTTTAGTATATGGTTTGTTTTATTATTCTTTAAATTGTATTTACATGTTATATGTATATTCTTGTACAAATGAAGTTTTCACCAAAAACTTTTTTTAAGAATGAGAACTAGGTTTTTTTAAAAGGCAGTCAGACCACTATCAGAGAGTTTTTTTCTAAGTAGCTGAGATGCATACTAGTTGGACTGAGGGTGCAAAAACATCAGGGCAAAGAGAATTGGGGTGAGGAGGAGAACTAACACAGAGGGCTCATTCTGTGCCAGGCTTTAATGAGCAGAATCTCAATGGGCAGCACATTCTGCTTTGTCAGTAAAACACAGCCAAGAACAAGCTGAGTGGCTGGAATTCTGAAGGATAATGAACTAGAACTTACTGCTGTATCTAATAATCCTTCTGTGACATTTGCATAGTGTTTTACAGCTTATAAAACACTTTCATGTGAGTTAACTCGGTTAGTTCCCATAAGCTCATCGGGAGGTAGGCAGAGAAGGTTATTTTTGTTGCCTCTTTTAAAGAGAAAGAAACGAAGTCACAGAAAGCCAGTGTGACTTGTCTGAGGCCACACAGCCAGAACTAGGTCTTAAAGCTCCAGGTCAAGTGCTCTTCCTCCCACAGCTGCTGCCTGTTCTGAGGGCGGTAGACAGAGATTCTGCCCCAAGTCCCACCCCTATCCCCAGCATCCTTCCTGGGATTGGGCCAGCCTGCCCTGAGCCCTGCCCTCTTTCACCCTCCCACCCACCAAGACTCTCTCTTCCCTGGTCTTGAGTTATGCTCCTCTCATCCCAGTCTTCAGGATTCTTCTATTTCTTCTTCCCTAAGGAATTTTTCCAGATGCTCATTTTCCTTGGTTTTGCTATAGACCCTGTTTATGGATTTCTGCCTCCTGCTATACCTCATCAGTTTGTTGACACTTGTTCAGACTAGCACCCCACCGTCTGTGTGGGGGATACCCTGGCACACAGATCCTACGTGGAGCACCATAGGGTGCAGTTCTTTTCCCTGGAAAACATATATGAATACTTCTTCGCAAAGGCTCCCAGGTGATTCTGATTGACCATTCCAGAACCAATGGGATAGTGACATGGTAGGTATGGGGCAATCAAGTTACTTAAAACCCCTCTGAGCCTCCATTTTCAAATCTATTGCTTCATAGGTGTTTTTAAGACATTAAGTGAGGTCACGCCTACTACATAGTATGTGTTAATGAAATGTTAATTCTCTTCTTTATCTAATAATTCCCGAAAATAGTCGTGAGGTATTAGACCAAAAAGCCTTATTGACAGAGTCAAGATCTCCCACCCTCACACAGACCCAGTGTCTAACATTTGCAGTCTTCTTTCAGGAGAAGGACTCATGCCCTGACAAAACATTTAGCTATTGTACAGAACACTATGTGGTACAGTACTTTGAGTTCCCAGAGAGGAAGGGCCCAGAGGTCTTGTTGGAGAGTATGTAGGAATAGGAAATTGACTCCCAGCACAGAACGTCTTCCCATTGTGGGGGGTGAGGAGGAGAGGAAGTCTAGAAGGAGAGAATCACAGGTTCATTCACAGCTACTCCCAGGACAGATGCAAGGGCATCAGGCTTCCTCTAGCTGCTTTGTGAGCCTCAGCAAGTTACTTCACTTCTCTGGTTTGCACCATATTAGAAGGGCCCTTCCACCTGAGACACTCAAGGACGCTCTGTATTCTTCAGAGTCACCAGGAAAAAAATTAACTGTCCAATCACATAATTTTCATTTGCATTAATGTAACCTAGGCTGGTGTCCAACTCTTTTTCATAAACACTGAGAAATAATGTAATTTCCACTATTGAATCAAACACACCAAGAGTGTTATAGAATCACTTCTCACTTTGTAGTTCTGGGCAGCAGCAGAATTGCACTCTAGATCCTGGAGCAGCTGAGTTTTCTTGGGAAGATTCCAGAAGGAGTTATTAACCCAATGACTAACACAGTAAATACCATTCTGACCCTCTGGGCTACAATAATGCACTCTTCTATTGCTTTTCTCTCTTTTAAGAAAAGACATCAAACAAGGGGCTCATTCAAAATTTTAACCACAAAAGAAACAGACATTTCACACAAAAACAATTATAAATAGGCAAAAGAGAACCTGCCTACTGGCATCCAAAGAAATGCAGAATAAAGCAAATTTGGGACTCCATATAAAAATGTTAATTCTCAAAAATGTGTTAAAGCAACAATATTCGGCACACCTGATGTTGCAGCAAAATTGACCCACTGATATAATATTGGTGGCTTTGTAAATTAGTAATAGCTCTTTTGGGAAATGTGGCAACACATGGGAAGAACCATATTCATAATTATTGAGAAGTAAGGCAATAAAATCTGCATAAAGAAGTTAATATCAGCAATATCTATTATAGCAAAAAAAACCAGAAAAAAGCTATCTGTCTAAACTTAAGGGAATTGCTGCACAGATTTTGATACAGCCACATATTTGCCTCCTATATAGCAATAAGAATAATTATGAAGGTTAAGTAGCAACATAGAGAAATGTTTATGAAGAGTAAAAAACATAAAAAACTTCAGGATAACATATGCATTATGATTATAGCTCTATAAAAAATGTGTACACACATGTACAAGGACTGGAAGGTATTGAAATAAAATGGATATAGTGATTTGGAGGCAAAACATTTAAATTATTTTAAATTTTTGGTTTAGATGCCATTTTGTCTTCAATTAAATAAAGAAAAAGAAAGTGTATCAGTTAAAAAAGAATTAATCTTATCACTAAACTTCCCCACTAAACAATGAGAGCAGGAACCTTCCCTGTCTTATTTAACGATGTTTGCCAAAGCATGTATCTGGCACATGGTAGATGCTCTGTAAATACTTGTGAACTGATTGACCACTGCTCTCAGCCTCTCCTTATGGGTTTAATAAACCACTAATGAAGACCTCCTGCTTTTGCAAAAATGCTCCTCTTCCATAGTCTCCAAAACCAAAAGCATGTTCATTTACAAACAGCTTTTCAAAACCCAGCATCTCCCTCTCTCCGAGAGTTCCACTGGCAGAAGAAGGACATCCCCTCAAAGCTACGAGACACTAGGGCGGGTCTAGGTTGGGAGAACCTCCCTCTCCTTCTCTTGCAACTCACCCTTGGGGCAGATCCTCACAGGGACACAAGGGGGAGTAGCTCGATCCCCAAATCATCTGAACGTTAACTCTTTACACCAGAAGATGGCAGTCCACACGCCTCCTTATGGTGCAGAACCAGCACTTTCTGTGACACTTTGACAGCTAATTGTTCAAGCCCTATTACCCTGCCCACCCTCTGCAAAGGTGGGCCAGGGTGAGGGTGTGACAAGGGTGGCCAGGGCTTCCGGCCGAGATCAAGAACGGATGTAGGCAGTCGACACCTGCTGTGAGAGATGGCATCTCCCCCGTTTTACAGTTGGGGAAACCAAGCTTCACAGAGGAGAAAGGATTGCCAAGTTCCCAAATCCTAGGAGAGTAACACTACCCAGGCCCAAGTCCAGCTCTCCTTTTTTCTTTTCTTTTCTTACTGAGACAGGTACTTGCTCCGTCACCCAGGCTAAAGTACAGTGGCGTCATCATAGCTCACTGCAACCTGAAACTAACCGGGCTCAAGTAATCCTCCTGCCTCAGCCTCTGGAGTAGCTGGGACTACAGGTGTGAGCCGCCGTGCCTGGCCTGCCCAGCGCTCCTTACTGCAGTGCTCCCCTCCTTCCACTGTGCCATGCTGCCTCCCAGCTCCCCAGCAGCAGAGGTCTGTGAAAAAGCAGGCAAGCATGTATCTGAGCCCCTGGTTAAATGATTTTTAAATCACCGTGTCAAATTATAAAATCGGTCATACCCTTTGACCTTGGGCTACTATTTTGGGGAATATGTTCTAAGGAAACAAATTAAAAGATGAAATATATATTTTAAAATATGTTATAAAATATAAAAATGAAACAAAGGTGCATACAGAGATGCTTGCAACTGAGCTTGATATTGCCGTCAAAACTGCAGGCAGCCCAAATGCCTGACCATGGGGCAAAAGCTGGGAAGAGTGTGCTGTGGTCATTATACTGACACTTGGAACAGTCATCATGAAGAACAGAGCTGATGTCTAGCCTGCCACGTGGGGACTGTTACATCGGTTGTTAAATACTTCCCTGCCAGTGGTATGGAAATATCTCCCCAGCCTCCCTGGCCCCTGGACTAGGATCTTCCTGGACCTCCCCTGAGCCAACAACTAAATGGCAAATGCCTGGCCCAGTAGCCTGCAGGACCCTACCTGGTGCAGTGGTCAGTGAACATCCTAGTACCAGTTATTAAATACTTGTTAAACCTCCCCTGATGGAAAGGCAACCTTATTTTGGAATGAGAGATAAAGGGATAGATAGAGAGATGTTATGTAACCTAACAGTAATTAAAAAGAAGCAGAACTTGATATAATAAATATAAGGAATAGCAATGAGGCAAATTTGTATTTGTATAAACAAGAGTTTCTAAGAAGCCACAGAGTCTAAACATTTGGTAAATTAATGCTATGAGATTTGACGAATATTGTCAGTTACCTGCTTAACAACCTTTTCTCCTCTTTCCTTCTTAAAGGAAAATTGCAGTGTTGTTCATTCTCTTACTCTTCTGATGACCGGATGCTTTGGGGAAGGTCGAGCCCATAGGTGGTCTGGTTGGTGAGGGTGCGAGTCTAGAGTGCCTAAGCCAGGCATGGTGGCCCAGCCCTCTTGCCAAGTGGTGGATTTAGGCATGGGCTGGTGACATAGTTCTGGCCAATGAGGTGGAAGGGATGTCAGCTGAGAGGATTCTAGCAAGACTTTCTTTGTTCGTATAAAGGGACAATGACAGGAATGTCCCCTTTGTTTCCTTTGAGGATGTCTTTCTTAAAACTAAAGCAAGACCCAGTGCCAGCGCGGTGGCTCACGCCTGTAATCCTAGCACTCTGGGAGGCCGAGACGGGCGGATTGTTTGAGCTCAGGAGTTCAAAACCAGCCTGAGCAAGAGCGAGACCCCGTCTCTATCAAAAATAGAAAGAAATTAATTGGACAGCGAAAAATATATAGAAAAAATTAGCCAGGCATGGTGGCGCATGCCTGTAGTCCCAGCTACTTGGGAGGCTGAGGCAGTAGAATTGCCTGAGCCCAGGAGTTTGAGGTTGCTGTGAGCTAGGCTGACACCACGGCACTCACTCTAGCCCGGGCAACAGAGTGAGACTCTGTCTCAAAAAAAAAAAAAAAAAAAGCAAACATCTTGGAGCCCCAAAGAGAAAGCTAAGAGAGTCTCAGAGAACCCAAACCTTAGCCATGACACTTTTGAGCCAATAAATTAGCCAACCTTGGAGGTGTTCTACCACTAGCCTTCTTGTTATTTTTTAAGGCATTTTAGTTGGATTTTCTGGTATTTGCAGAGTCCCACTAGAATGTAAACTGTTTGTTCACTACTATATCCCTATTATCTATAACACTGTCTGGTACACCTACCATAAATATTTGTCGAAGGGATAAACAAATAAGAATATCCTCACTGATATACAAAGGTATTAAGATTTTGGTGGTCTTAGATTTTTCTGTTTAATTTTTTTAACAGTCATTCAAAGCTACAATGTTGTTGACTAGGTCTGTTGGCCCCAGGGCATTAGTGTTATGGGAAGTGGCAGACAGACCTGAATTTAAATCTGGATCTGCTACTTACCAGTCAAGTGCCCTTAGGCAAATTATTCATCTTCACTGAGCACACCTGTGAAATGAGCTTAACAACCACAAAATTAGAGGGTTGCTGTGAGTCTTAAATGAGAAGCAACCACAGCCGACACATGGGAGGGGTTCAGTAGGTGTTTGTTCCTCACCTCCTTGCGTCCCCAAGTACTCAGGTACCACGATGCCAGGATGAGTCCCTCTTTGACCTTGAAAAGGCCTTCGTGGGCCAGACGAGGATTCACACATATGAACAAATCAATCAAATGACTAATGTTAACATCATCAGAAACGGAACAAATTGACATCACATACCTCCTGATAAGACACACTGAGACAAACATAGCGTCTCCTCTGGAGTATTTCTGCCAAGTTGGTACAACATGAATTCATCACAAGGAAACATCAAACAAACCCAAAATGAAGTACTTGCTACAGATAACTGGCCTAGACCCTTCAGAAATGTCAATAGTCATGAAAAACAAAAAAAGAGACTAAAGAACTGTTCTAGACTAAAGGATGCTAAAGAGACAAGACAACTAAACGTGATGCATGATCTAGGACTTTCTTTTGCTTTGGAGAACTTTATTGGGACAATCTGTGAAATCTGAATAAGATCTAGATTAGATAATAGTTGGATATCAAAGTTAATTTCCTAATTTTGATATTTATCTATAATTACGTAAGAAAATGTTCTTGGTTTTAGAAAACGTACACACTGAAGGACTAGAGGGGAATAATGTCTGTAAATAACTCAAAAGCAGTTCAGAAAAACATAAAATTAGATATCCAGGTATAGTACCTAGAGAGATGGGAGGTTAAGGCAAATGTGTCAAAACATTAATATTTAGGGAATTTGGGTGACAGATATACAAGAATTCTTTATGCTATTCTTGTAACTCTCTTATAAGTCTGAAATTATGTCAAAAATCATTTTTTTAAAAATTTAAAGGCTATGGTAGAGCCAAGTCCTGAAAGAGACTGGGAATTTGTGGATGGAAAAGGAGGAAAAGGGAATTAATTGCAGGCTGAGTAAAGACTTAAGAAAGCATTCAGGCCAGGCACAGTGGCTCACGCCTGTAATCCTAGCACTCTGGGAGGCCGAGGCGGAAGGATTGCTTGAGCTCAGGAGTTCAAGACCAGCCTGAGCAAGAGTGAGACACCCCCCGCCCCCCGCCGCCGCCGCCCCTGTCTCTACTAAAAAAATAGAAAGAAATTAGCTGGACCAGTAAAAAAAAAAAAAAATATATATATATATGTATATATACACACATAAAATTAGCTGGGCATGGTGGCGCATGCCTGTAGTCACAGCTACTCAGGAGGCTGAGGCAGTAGGATCGCTTGAGCCCAGGAATTTGAGGTTGCTGTGAGCTAGGCTGACATCACAGCACTCTAGCGTGGGCAACAGAGTGAGACTCTGTCTCAAAAAGAAAAAGAAAAGAAAGAAAGCATTCAGCTGGCATACACCTGAAGTCCCAGCTTCTTGGGAGGCTAAGGCTGGAAGCCAGGAGTTTGAGGCTATGATCAATCTGTGAATAGCAACTGCACTCCACAATGCTGGTGTGCCCTTTTCACAGAAACCTGCATTTCAGCAGGTTCTGGAAAAAGGTGTCACAGTCCTCCAGTCAGAGAACAAGGGGAAGGGCTTTCGGGCAGGCTGGGAAGTATGAATGAGCAGGGCACTAGCAGGCAGGAGTTAGGTGTGGCTGGGGCATTGGTTATGAGCAGTAATGATGGACATGTAGGTGGGGGCTAAATTGCAAAGTACCCTAAATGCCCTGCCAAGGCATTGGGGCTTTATCCCGTAAGCAGGGTTGAGCAGTGACATGATATCTGTGTTATAGACAGTGGGGAGGATGAATGGAAAAGAGTAGGACAGGAGTCAGGGCAGCCCACAAGGTGACTATTACGGCATCAGAGGGTGGAAGAAGACGCTGAGGGGCTTGAATTAATTAATGCCTTTGGGCCAGAACTAGAAGGGCAGTATTGACATGTGCAACCCCAGGAGGCAAACTGGCAGGCCATTTTTGGTGCTCTGATGTTCTTCATTGCAGAGGCCGTCCATGGGAGAGCTGACTGATCAGCACGGGCAAGCCCCCAGCTGATCTAGAAGGTGGAGCAGAAGTGGACATGGACATGTGTACAGCCAGGGATCGAGGGGCCACTAGCCATCTTATTATATTAATAAATTCAGAAAAACACCTGTATTACCTGTCCTGGCCAACTTAATCTCATACAGTCCCCTCAGTGTCTGATTCCCCAAGATTTTAATGTGTTACCCCTGTGGGTACTGTAGCCCATCCTATCCCGTCTCCACTTCAGTAAGCTAAAGGCCTGATCACAAATCTGGTTCGTTGTATTGCACAACAGCAAGGCATTTTGAAGTCAAATTGAGCCAATCCACTCATTCGGCACTCACAAATATTTGCCCAGTGCTACTGTGTGCTTAAGAGACTTATCTGAAAGGAAGAGGGAAAGCAGGTAGGTGGGAAAACATGGAGGTTATATTATAATGAGAGTGGTTTTTCCCATTGGGGTTTCCCTTGGTATATCCAAATTAGATAGGGATTTGTTTCTCATCAAATTTGAAAAGGAAATGTTACCTTTAAGTCTTCCTAGCTTAGTGAACAGGTAGCCAGATGATAAGTAGCATAAGGGAGTATCTGAGCATCTGACTAACAGAGCAAGATGAGCCTCGTGTGGCTGAGTGATTTTCCCGGAACGCCTCTACAGCTTACTTGCTCTAACTTCTCCATAGTTATGGTGGTTATGGCGTTAATGAGGGTGCCGGGCGCCTCCTTTGTGCCAGGCACTCTGCAAAATGTTCCCTTACGTTCTCTAAACCCAACCATAGCCCTGCACGGTGAGGAGATCGAGGTTCAGAGAGGTTAATGGATTTGTCCAAGGCCACGCTGCCACGTAGAGACAGACCAGGATCTGAACTCAGATCTTCTTGTCTATAAAGGCTCAGACCGTTCCAGTGTCATGCCATCTCCCACTGCCTCAAAATGGGAAGGAAGTTTCAGGTAAATGAACAAAAGCCTCTGCCAGTCGGTCGGTCAAACTTTAGAGTGCATGTGAATCACCCGCAGGGCCTGTGAAAACATAGATTTCTGGGTCCCAGCCCCAGAGTCTGTAGGTCATTAGGTCTGAGGTGAGTTGGGCCTGCTCATCTGCGTTTTTGCAACGCCAGGTTTGCTGTCGTTGCTGCTGGTGCTGGGCCCTTGATCTGAGGATCCCTGCTCTCAGGGCTAACAGCGGGGCGGCCCTGCTGCCTCCCCTCCTCTCTCTGCTCAGTTTGGCATCTCCCAAATCTACCCATTTCACCTGCCTAAGAAGAGTGCCCGGGTGAACACTGCCCCCAGTGGTGTCCCTCTGTTTCCGTGGGAGCATGTGTGAGAGACGCGGGCCCCACTGTGGCCAAGCAGAGGATTCCTGGCTGAGCATGTGCTCCCAGTTGACAGACTCGTCCACTCTCAGGTCACTGCTCTTCCTCTGAGCCCCAGGGGCCATCCGTAGGCCTCTCTGGGCTGCCGTTCACTCACAGCTTCTCTGTGGACTGAACCTGCTTCCGTCTACTTAGTCAAGTGTGGTTTGTGAAACCTGATCACCTAGACACCCCCTCCTTATCTGTCGGACTTTGGACTGGGAATGAGAAATCTTTTCCAGGGTAATGTGGGACACAGGCTGTCTCTGTTGCCTGGGATCCTTGTTACTCTTGGAAAGATAAACTTTCTAGCACCTTGGTGACCTTCACAAGTTATAGTTTGACAAGGGAACATGTGTTTCCAAGGCTCATGGACTTTTAGACTTGGAAGAGTTCTTTGTGGAGAAGAGGAAGGGAGGGAAACTAACGCTTATTGAGAATCTGCCATGTGTCAGGCACAAGACAGGGTTAATATGTATCACAGTATTTACTCTTCACAGTAACCCTATGTGGGTTTTGGGTTTTTTGATCCTCTTTTGTATTTTTGAATACAGATGAGGAAACTGAGATTCCAAGTTCAGCAACTGGTCATGGTTGCACAGCTAATTAGTGGCTAAGCCAGGATTTGAACCCAAGTCTTCCCATATTCTTTCCTCTACCACTGGCCCATCAGTTCACAGCACAGCAGTGATGTTCTCCCTAAATCTGACACCCACTGACTGAGCTTTAAGCTATATGTTAGGCCCAAAACATAGGACATGATAGGCAATATGGGTCAGTCAGGCAGTGGTCAGTGCTGGGGAAGCAATGACTGGTCCAGCTGGAGAAGCTGGTAGGGGGTCCTAGGAGGAACTGGGGAAACAGGTCATGGTCAAGTGCTGGGCATACAGGTGGGAGGTGCCAAGAGTCTGTCGAGTTGGCAGCAAGAGCTACTGGGGGCAGGCCAAAGCAGTCCCCAGGGGAAGATGTAGCAGCCAGCCAGGGGCCTCAGTGCAGCAAAGCTAGCCACTAGGCTGCTCTAAAGAGCCAGGGGCCAGCCTTCTGCTCAGGCTTGGGCCCGTGTGACGACAGTCCCCTTGCCCTCCATGTCCATCAGGGCCTACTTTGTGCCTGGCTTTGTGCTAGGTGTTGACGCTTTTCTTTCTTCTTTCTTCTTCAGTAAAACATCTTTGTTTTCAAAGAGCTCACAGCTCAGGCACAAGTAGAAGCAACTAAATAAACATAGCCAGATAAGCATTATTTTTAGTATGGTGCTTTGTAGCTTAGAGTGCCAATTCAGATACACACACAATGTCCAGTGACACTACTGCAGGGGACAGGGGAAGGGCACTGTGCTGAGCACTCTGCCCTTTCACATCTGACATCTCATGGACCCTTGGCACAAGCTCTTGAGAAGCACAGAGGAGGGAGTCCTGACTTCTCCTTGAGGGGATGGGCAAAGCTTCCTGGAGGTATAGTAGAAGCTCTTCATGAGGAAAAGAAGGAGGCGAGGTCACTGCAGGTGGAGGGGACACTGCCACTTCTTACAATGTGATTTCGGCATCATAGGCGTTTTTAGCTTTGGCTGGGAATAGGGCACGCGGCTTGAGACTGGCCTCTCAGCCTTTTCCTTTTCCATTCCAGTCTGAAAAGCTGTCTTCCTGGGACAGCTCCCTCCAGAAGAGCCAGAATGTCTAAAGTGCTGGCAAGCAAGCATCTCGTGGGCTGGTGGATGTGATTTCAGCTGACAAGGTCTGACTTGGGAACAAAAGTTAAGAAGATCTCTTTTTCCTCTCTCTCTGCCATCCATTTTTCCTCAATGACTGTCTTCCTAGAATCCATCATGTAATAACCATGACAGACCAGGGACAAATGAGAGAGGGACCGTAAACCACCGATGTCATTTGTCCCCACTGACTCAGTGAAAGAAAATGATAGCCTGGAATCAATGAAAAACTGAGCACGAAGCCAGAGGGGGAAGGGATTCAAATGTGTCTCTTAACTGTGGCGAGTGAGCAAGCAAGTTCTGGATTGGAATTCAGCAGAATGGCTTCACCCTGAGTAGCTGGGGAGCTGGGAGCAGGGAGGACATCGGAAAGGACCCCCAAAAGAAAGCATAGACATTAGCTGGGCGGTGGGGGACAGCGAGGCAAGAACCTCCAAGCCCCCTGGTGGTCGCTCAGCTGAGCTAGCACCAAGAGGAGCTCTGAAGGGAGAGACTGCCAGTCCACACCAACACCAGCACAGATGTGGTGCCCCTCTGGTGTCCTCCACGGCAGAGGCCTGGTTGAATGCTGCCCTGGGACACCTTAAACAGCACCCACATGGACGCCGCCTCTTCAGGGGACCCCCGACCTGGCACCCCGTCTCCCCAGCAGCACCAGCATGAAGCTGTGGCCAGGAGCCAGATGACAATGACACAGGCGGAGGAATTCCCAAGAAAGTGACTGCGAGCCAGTAATGCAGGCTCCCCTGTCAGCAGCAGGCCGTCATTTGTCCCCCCCAGCCCTGCACCCTCCTCATTGCACCCCGTGCAGCCAGGCACAGGCCCACTCTGCAGAGAAGCAGCAGGACTGAGAGCACGAAGGATATTGAAATGAAAAGCTGCACAGTGATTGAGATTTTAATAACCAGGTCAACCTACTAGCCTGGCAACCCTTAAAGGGACCCAAATAAGTTGTTTGCTCTAAGCCAATGGAGGGATCCACGCCAAGGAGGGTTAATGCAATGGTGGGAATAAAGCTAGTTTCATGCTTGCCCACAAAAGAGTGACTATTCAAACAAACCCACAGACTCACTTCATCCTCACAACAACCTTGGTATTATTCTGTTTTTTAACTGAGGTCAAATTCATATAACATAGAATTAAGCATTTTAAAGTATAAAATTCAGTGGCATTTAGTACACTCACAGTGTTGTACAACTATTGCCTCTGCAAAGTTTCAAACCATTTTCAACACCCCCTGGGGTTTTCTTCATGTCCCTGTTACTGATGAGCTACTAAGGCTGAGGACAGTGATGTGACTGATTCAAGTACATCAGTGGCAGAGACTGGACTTGAACCCAGATCCTCCAACTCCTGCGGAGGGAGGGAACGTTTGTCTTCAGACTTTGGTAACAGCCCCTGAACTGATGTCCTGGCCTCTCGTCTCCCCTCCCTCCAGTTGTCTCACACACAACGACATTCAGCTCCTACAGTGAGGCTCTGACAGCATCGTCCCCCTCAGCCTCCCGGTGGGTCCTCATTAGCTTCCAAATAAAGTCTGGGCTCCCTTACCTGCTGCAGCGATTACGTTGATGTCATCACCAAGCAACTTGTGTCTCTGAGGGTGCAAGCATCCTACACTCTGAGAACCCCAGGAGTGGAGGCTGATCCCAGCACAGCCTCCAGCCAGCCTGCATTTGTCCTCGAGATTTCGCAAGCGGGATCCAACACCAGGGCTGGCTCTGCAAACTGCAGTGAATGTCGCCTTTGGAACCGTCTCATTTGACTTGAGGGGAAGAAGGACAGCAACCTCCCATCTCTCCACCGTGGTTGGCTAAATTACTTTAAGGTCAAATAATGGAAGCAATGCAATATTAAATATGTTGATGCCAATATATATATGCATTAGTTGAAAAGATATTGATGGTGTATCGTTAGATGCCAAAAGGTAAAATACTATTAATATATGTAGTATAATTGTGTTTCAGAAAAAATATATGTATATATAGAGAGAGCACATATCTCTTTTTAACATGCATATATTTATTTGCATAATGGAACATTTGAAAAGATACACTTTTAACAGTCACGTTAACATGTTAATGACGGTCCTTTCTGCCCAGTGTGATTTGGAGTGATTTTAATTTTTCCCTTTTGCTTATTTGCATATTTGCTAAGCTTCTTCCATAAAAACATGGCCCACACAAGAATAAAAACGCTGAAGAAAAGAGGTCCTGCAGTGCTTTTTATCCCCTCAACTCGGCCTCCTGTCACAACTAATCGTGTATGTGCGTCTCTACTTTCTCCTCACCTTGGTCACCTGGGTCTCTTCTTAATCATTTTGCCGTCTCCGTGACAGGCTCAAGAATTAATTAGCTAACTAAGGGGTGGACTCCAGGTTCTACTCTCTCCAACCCCTCCGAGTGCACGTGTCTGATGCCAAGCCCCCCGGGCAGGCCTCCAGGAGGTTAAGCTCCTGTGACCTCCCAGTCCGGGGTTCCTGAGGTTTCCTGCTAGTCGGTGGTGTCAATGAGTGAAACAGAGGCCACCGCGGGCAAATGCAACTACCAACAGCAAGTCTGCAAGCCCAGAAACTCTCTTGTGCTTGTGGGTTTCTCCTCGAAATGATTTCATTACTGTAAGGCAGATGTTTCATTGCCAGGGTAACCGGGAGGGGAATATGCAGAGAGCAGCCTCCACTTTGAACTTAACTCTATTTTGTTAAACTCCCACTGGGTTCTGAGCTCACTTCACATTTGTGGTTGCAAGAATGTAAACATTCTTCAGTCCTGCTGGGGTTTTTTTCTTCATCTTGTTTTGTCTCTCTTCATGGGTCTGGCTGACATGTATAGTTTCTCCTGCAATTTGCCAGTGTAACTTCTTTTATTTTCACCAGCTCACCTTGATACCTTTCCCTCCTCCCTACTGTGCTGTGATCAGAATTGCTCACTCCGAATAGATGAATATATTTTTCGATGTATTAAAAACTAACTGGAATGTCAAATTGGAAATTTCCAGTTGAGAGAATGCTGAAGGGGACAGCTTTAACTATGTTTGTTTTTCCCCCCACGATTTGCTTTTCTTCCGTCGGCTTTGCTGTTCCAGCTCCACGGCAGCGCACACGTTTCTCAGCTACCCCGGGGAGCAGCTAGCTCCCCGTGGCCTTGGCCTGTCTGATGTGAAATGTGAATTCTCCCTCTCTCCTTGGTGAAGCGTGGAGGCCTCTGCCTGAGGGCAGTGAACTTGACTCCTCCATCATAATGAAACTCACACAGCCTGCACTTCCCTCTCACTCCATCCCTGCTCTCAGTTACAATACTCGTTAACTAAACTCCATTTCTGGAATTGTCAGTAAAAAGTTCTTTTCTAGGGAGGTGAGCCTTGCCCAGCACCTGACAATTTTTGAAAGAAATTAAGTCTAATTGAATAGAATCAAAACCAAATCGATTGGGCAGGTAATAAACCAGCCTTGCAGGTAAGGGCCATTGGCCCCATACATGCCACCCAGCTGAGCCCACTGTTCTCTGGTGTCCGAGAGGAGAAGGGCACAGCGCCAGGGCCCATTCTGGTGGTTTGGGATGTTTCCCTTCTTCCCTGGTTACTCCGAGGGTCCACACTGGTTCCCCATAGTCGCTGCCTGTGGTGGAAGACTGACTCTGAATCCAGTCCACGGGGAGTCTCTGAGGAGAGCCAGGGCGCAAGCTCAGCCTGAGTGTGACCGAGGGAAGGAGGTGGGCTCGCCCTGCAGTTTCTCAGTGAGGAAAAAAAATGAACCCTCAGAAACGGGAGAATTAATGACGTGGAATGACACATTTCACGTATATCTACAAGTCTGTGTAACTTGTGACACATGAGTTTTAACCTTGCCCTCTCCGGATAGATCCCTGCCCTGAAAGTAGCTGAGAACAGCCAAAGCCAGAGAAGTGTACCTCGACATCCAAGGGGCGCAGCCTGACCCTGCACCTGGGACTTTAACAGAAGGGAAGGAGGAAAGTCAAGCACTATGCTAGGCTATGCAATTCTCATGACGAATGTGTAATGTCAATGTTATTCTCATTGTACAGAAGGGAAAACTGAGGCCCAGAAGGGTTAGCAAAGGACAGCACCTTTGGAGGCAGACAGATCTGGGTTCTAAAGTCACAGGAGCTGTCACCTGACATCTGCATAACTTTGGGTAACTATTTACTCTCCCCTGACCCTTAAACTCCTCATCTGTGAATTGGAGATACTAATGTCTACCTCACAGGGTTGTTGTGAGGATTAAATATAATCAAAGAAAATGATGTATAGAAAGCAAGACCCCGACACACAGGAAGCAGGTGTTCACTGAGTGGGACTTCTCTTGCTCCTTGCCCAAAGTCCAGGATCTGGGTAGGGCGACCAGGTTACAAACCTAGGTCACCTAATAATTATACGGCTCATCCTTGCCCTCTGGAGGGGTGCGGTGGGCAGAACACTATGCCTCCCCAGGTTGCCCTGTGCCTGAGCAGGAACCAGCAGCCAGACTCTTTCTCCAACACCTTGGGCAGGTGACAGGCAGGGGTTTCTCCAGGCTCCTAGCCAGCTCCACCCCTCACACATTCCCCACCCCTGCACCGCCTCACTCACCCCTGCTGATGCCTCCAGTGCACTCTCTTAGCATCTGCTTCTGTCCCATGGCATTCACAGAAGCCTCAGTTTAGACCTTGGGCCCTTGGCTTATCTGGCCCCTCAGCCTCTGTGTTAATGCTCAACATTTTCCCCCTACTGACCCAGATCCTTCCATCTTTCATGCAAAGGGAGGCATGTGTGGCCTCCTCTGGGACACCTTCCATCACATTATTAGCTGCAGTTGACTTTGCTTGAGCTGCTCACTTGCTATTGACCTCCTGCTCTGCATCCCAGCAGGTCAGTGTGCATCTTCCAGGGGACCTCCACTCCACACCCCAGGAAGGAAGATCCCCTCTCTACTTTTCCCTTCTGGAGTTTCTCTCCTGCGCCCTCCTCCACCAGGTGTGCCTGCCAGTGGGAGAGAGTTCAGGAGGAGAGTCCCTGGTTTGTATAGGACCACCTGGATCAGGTGGGAAAAGGGAAAAACCACTGACCCCCCCATTCTCTAATTCAGCTTTGCAGATAATAAAGCCTGTACTTTCGACTGATCTGACTCCTGGGTCGATTTCTCAATAGGTTGAAATTCAGAAGGAAGAGGAGTGTAATTCCACTCACAATCAGCAGATTGGGAGGCTTTTGAGGGCAAAAAATGTTTCCTTCTTATTTTTGGTAACTATTAATAAAAATATCACATAGTATTTAACACATATAAAAGAAAAATGCAGCATATCTGTAAATTATAAACCACAATACTAAACACTCTACCTAAGAACTAGTTCGATCTGCCTCCTTTCATCCTATCCTGTATTTTGAGCTTAATCTTGCCTTCTGGTTTTTTTTCTAAGCAAATACGTATGCATTTATGAGCTATATATAGTTTGGTTGTGCTAGTTTGGGAAGGCTCAATATAAATAATATAAAACTGAACTTAATCATTAGTGGTTATGAGATTTACCTTTTTAAGATGAACATGCACCTACCCCACAACTCAGCAATTCCACTCTGGGCTATATACCCTAGGACAGTGGTTCTCAAAGAAAACTTTTCGTTATATGGGCTATATCTACTGATATTTACTATATTAGAAATTAAAATTAAAAATTGAAATATTTATTAATCAATTTTAAAATAACAAAAACTCATTACATGTTAACAATATATTTTATGAAGAATAATTCTATTTATTTTAAAATTTAGGGAGCTAAGAGGGATTTTCACATTATATATATCTCTTTATTGTCTGGCTTTCTAGAAGGCAGCTGGAATCTCTATTTGTATTCGAAAGTTGCAATATGTTGTTCTGGTTAAAGTATGTGAGAAAAACCCAGTCTCGCACAAATATATAATTGGAAGAGGTAGGAGTATTTTAATAGCCTATTCAGATAATTGTGGATGTGTCATGCAGCCTCTGGAAAATGTCACAGCATCCTCTTGACAGAATGAGAGTGAAAATTATTATGAAAATAGTTTTGATGTTGTAGAGGTCCTGAAAGAGCCTCGGGGACCCTTGTGGGTCCCTCGGTCACACTTTGAGAATTGCTGCCTTAGTGAAACTCTTGCACATGTGCACCAGAGGAGTGTGCCAGATTATTCATTGTTATAATAGAAGAAAACTGGAAACAACTCGAACATGGTCTGTCATCAGGAGAATGAATAAATGAATTGCGGTTCATTCACACGAGGGAATATTTTACAGCAGTGAAAATAATGCTTCTCCCCATCTATGTACATGAGAAGTCTATGTAGTAACAGAGTCTTTGCACTTTGAGTAGCTCATCTGATTGGTGTACACTAGAGTGTTAAATGAGGCTGTGCACAAACTAGGTATTTGAGAGGTGGGCAAATGAATGAACATACCAAAAAGCTGTGAGTGGAGACAAAGCCTGAGTCATCCCATTTCCTGTTGTGACTTTTGTCATGTGAAATTCTCCTCTGCCTGAAACCTTTTCATTTTCTGAAGCACTTGATTTCAGACTAATGATTAAAAGCTAACTTCTTGTTTTAAAATGATGTTCATGTCACTGTAAAATACTTTGCAATAGGTGGGACTTAATAAACATAAGGCCATGGAGAATTCAGCACATTTATAAAAAGATCTCTCCTTTGGAAGTTTGGGAGAACAGAGCTAAAACAAGTACATTTTGTGTTTAAAACTGAGCCTTCTTGCTGGAATAAAAACATTTCAAGGCAAAATCTTTCCACACCTCTGATCCCTGGTTAGAAGGGAAGAAGGAACAATGGACAGCTTCATAGAGACCAAATAGGCCACTGAAATTACCCTCATCAGCACATAATCCTGTAGGTCACAGGGCAGTGGACACGTGATTTCTGTGCATGAATTGTTTCCCAAAGGGCTCCACCCTCCACCAACACCAGTCCAGCCCATCGCCCTCCCATAAACACACACGAGTTGTTTACAGCATACTCTTTAAGCATATGGGTGCGAATGGTAGCATCACAGTGGACAAAAACAAAGATGGCTGAGCTGAGAAGGGTGTATTAAAGGACAGATGCTTAATCTGTACTTCAAACACATGCCTGTATTATTTAATAGTAGTTATTAATACGATATGTATCCACAGACCTATATCCAGCAAATTTACTGATCTTGAATATAGATTTTTCACATAATAGTACTTCACTGCTTTTCTGAGATATCAAATATCAAACTTTTTCCTAAAAGATTTTCCCATTTTGTGGTGTCCCTGTGTTGCCAGTGCCAATGAAATCAGAAAAAATAGAGCCATAGAAGAGAAAACAAAAGAAATATTCTGTAGTTAATCCCCAGGAAGAAAAGAGAAAATAATGTATCCATGAAACAAGAATAGGATGCTATAGAAAAGGAACATTCAGAAAACGATAAAGAGCTGTTAGAATTAAAAACATAATATGAGAGTAGAATGACAGCTCAGTAAAAGAGTTAAAAGATAAAGTTTAGGAAATCTCCCAGAAAGAAATTGAAAAAGAAGAAGAAAATTATCAACTCTGGGGAGGAAAAATATACAAGAAGGAAAATAATAATAGTATACCACATGGCTCAGCTATGACTAGCATTGATATAGACATCATAAAGTAAACATTAAACATTGACTATTGTTCTAGCCAAATTGTAAGGATGGGAGGGAAGAGAAATATGGATTGGTGGGGATGGAGTGAGGAGCACAAGGAGCTAACTCCTCAGTCAGTACATAATGCCTGAACCTGAGAAATCAAGAGAAAGAAAAAAAAGCATGCTATTTGTCATTATGGAAGTAAATACCAAAAGAATTTATAAAATGTAGAAATGTACCTCTGCAGAGTAGAAAATGGGGAAGTTGTTTTTCATAGCAAGGTTTGCAGAACTAATTTACTCTTTAAATCATGACATGTGTACCTCTGATTAATAAATAAAAACAAAATTTAAAAATAATTATAAAACCAAATAACTAACATTTTCTGCACATAAAAATAGCCCTCAAAGCCTTCAAGAAAGTCATATTGGCAAACAATATTCATAAAGTCATAATCATGTTAACACTAGGCCAGGTGCGGCAGTAATTCCAGCACTTGGGGAGGCTGAGGCAGGAGGATCACTTGAAGCCAGGAGTTTGAGACCAGCCTGAGCAACATAGTGAGACCTCGTCTATACAAAAAACAGAACAATTAGCCAGGTGCGGTGGTACATACCTGTGGTCCCAGCTACTCTGGAGGCTGAAGCAGGAAGATCATTTGAGCCCAGGAGTTTGAATTGAGGTTACACTCTATCCCAGGCAACAGAGAAAGACTCTGTCCAAAAATAATAATAATAATGTAAGCACTGAAAATCTATTTCTCTAAAAAATTGTGATCTAGCTATATTTGAAACATAGGAAGATGGCAAGTGTGAGTGTGCATTAGAGTGAGCAACCATCCATCCCAGTTTGCCTGAGACTGAGGTAATTACTGGGACATGGAATTTTCAGTGTTAAAACCAAGACACTCCTAGGCAAACCAATATGGTTGATCACCCTAGCTCGATGGTTAATGTGTATGAGTGAGTGAGTGAGTGAGAGTGTGTGTGTGTGTGTGTGTGTGTGGAGAGAGAGAGAGGTGATATATAAATACTAAATTCTCATCTTTCATAGTCGATAAATAATGTCTAAAACTGATAAATCAAGAAACAGCAATATAAGCACATTGTTCGGTAATATGGTGATTAATACCATAAGAAACAGATAATCAAAGTGGTTGTTAGAAGAACTTGAGAGTAAAAAAGGTGGAATAGGAAACTTTCAAATGATAAACATGTAATACTTTGATTTAAAAAAAATTTAAAGAAAAGACAGAAATCGGAGGTTATTTAGGGTGAGGCAAATGATTCTACTTCTTAACAGCTCCTAAGTACATCACTGCATTATGTATTACGTACCCTGTATGAGTCAGAATAGGACATCTTTGCTGCGGTAGTAAATAAACCTTGAAATCCCAGTGGCATAACACTGCCGTCCCCAACTCCCAGGGGACCGGGGCCGCAGAGCTGTGCCACTGCCAGCCTCCTCCCCACATCCGTGGAAAATTGTCTTCCATAACTTGGTGGGGGGGCGGGGCTGGGGCGGCACAGCAGGAGGTGAGCTGAAGCTTCATCTGTATTTACAGCCGCTGCTCCCCAGGTCTTGCATGACCTCCTGAGCTCCGACCCCAACCCCCTCCCCACTCCGTGGAAAAATTGTCTTCCATGAAACCAGTCCTGGGTGCCAAAAAGGTTGGGGACCTCTGGAATAGGATCAAAGTTTATTTCTAATTCACAAAATTCAATGCAAATTTTAAGGGGGATTTCCTCTACCTTGTAACTATGCCATGTGGAGTGTGTGTGTGTGTGGATCACTTACATGGCACTCCCCATTCCCTAATGATTATATCAGCAAAATAAAACACAAATAGTGATATCTTAAATTGCTGTAAGTTGTGATTTCAGAAGAAAACAGCAAAATATTAATAATGCCAGGGGAGGAGAGGGAGCTGGGGCACTGCTCCCACAGAGTTATGAAAGCTGACTTACGGCCCTTTATACGTGCCCTTCATTTCACTATCATGGGCATTTCCTTAAAAAAAAGAAAAAAGTACAATATACTCAAGTTTCTGTTGAGAAAATCACTGACAGAACTAAAACCCCTGGACACCAGTATCCAAGTAGCTGCTAACCTTATGTGAGGAATATACTGTGTGCAACTCAGTGTTGCAAGTTCTTGGTTTTGAAATTTTCATAAATATATGATTTGTGAGAAACATAGGAAAATAACTTGAATAAAGTCATAGGTTCAAACTTTGACATTTTCATTCAGGCAAAAATCAACAGAAGTTATGGTTGAAATCAGGTATTTAACATTTATTTGTTTTATCAACAAAAAATTATTCAGGAAGCTCTAGCTTAGAAAATCAATTTTTTGATATTTCCTCCTGAATCAACATCTAGTTTCTCAGACATGAAAGGACTCCACCCCCCCTTTCCTGTGTTTTGACTTCCAAGAGTTACTTATTTCAAATTTAGTGGTATTTATATGGATGAGCCCATAAAATTGAATGTTGACTTCTGGTTAACAAAGTATTATGGACTGAGAAACAGACAGATAAACCAGTAGGGAAAAAAATTTCAGAAATAGACCCAAGTATGTATGTGAATGTAATACTTAATAAAGCTGGCATTTCAAATCAAAGGAGGAAAGAAAAGCTATTCAGTAAATATTACTGAGGCAATTGGCTAAACACAGTTTTCCATTTGGGAAAACCATTTAAATTATATTATTCCTGCACTCCTTACTCCAAAGTAATTCCAGATGAATAAAAACCTAAATGTCAAACATGAAACCATAAAAGTATAGGAAGAAAATATAGTTGAATCTCTTTATAATCTTGCAATGAAGACCTAAGCAGGCCCTGAAACACAGAAAGCATAAAGGCAAACATTAATATTATAAATTTGAATATATAAAACTTTAAAACTTTCTGAACAAGAATAAACATATAAGCAAAGGCAAAAACAAACTAATAAAAATCATTGTGACTACATGATAGATAATTGACTGATTTCCTTAATATACAAAGAGTTCTTACAAATCAATAAAAAGAAAACCAGCCAAATGTATCAGTCAAGGTCCAGTCAGGAAAGCAGAAATTATGCCAGGTAATACAACCAGGGGAAATTAATACAAAGAAATGGTTACATAAATGTTGAAGGACTGAGAGGGTAAAAGAGAATACTGAGGAGGCCAGATATTAGTGGTTGCTGGGAGTAGGTAGGTACCATTCTTGCACTGGTGGAGCAAAGCATTAGAGGTGAGATTTCAAGAACCTAGGAATGAAGAGTGCTTGGCTCTCAGGCTCTGGGGAAGTGTTTTGAGAGGCTGGTCTTGGGACTACATAAAGAAGCTGGTCGCTGAAACAGAGGCTGTCCTCTGCTGTTGAAGGGACTCTGAAAGGTGCAAGTAACAGGAAGAAAATCCCTTCTCCCACTTTCCATTCCCTGCCAGTACCTTCCATTCACAGAACCTAGCCAGGAAACCAGCCCTCACAGAGTCCTAGCAAAATATAAAGGGTGGACTGAAAGAAAAGAAGAAAGCAACCAACACATCAATAAAAAGGGTCAAAGACCATTAGTGAGCATCTACATCCAACCCCTTCTTTTCTAGATAAGCAAGCAGAGTTCCACAGACAACGTTCCTTATACAAGACTAACATCTAGTTATGGACAGAGCTAAGCAAAGAAGTCAGTTCTCCTTTTTCATAATTTGCTAAATTCTACCACATCCCACTATATCCCTCTCTGCTAGTTGCTGACTTATTCTAAAGTAGCCATGGCAATCCTGTGTCTGTGACTATAGAAGACTCAGTCACCATTAAGCAAACTGGAAACATGCATTTCCTCTGGCATGAAAGGGAAACAGAAAGCATCTCTGAAAGCCAAAACCGGAGTGCCGGATAAGCTGGCAGTGCTTCTGCACTTGCCCATTCCCCATCCAAAGGCCCTTTATTATCTCTCTTTAGAGGGAGGGCCAACTGACCTCAAAACGTCCCTCTGCTTGCATAGCTTGATACTGGCCGATGGAGAGGGTGGGAAGCGGTGGGAGCTCCAAGTTTTCCTTTTATTTCCCTGTAAAGCAGGGGACTCCAAGACTCTGCAGAGGCAGGCTTTGGCATTTCTGTTATTAGGGATTTTATCGTATTGGTTTTCTATTGCTGCTGTAACAAATTACCATAAAACTAAAGCAACACAAATTTATTATCTGGCAGTTATATAGGTCAAAAGTCCAACACTGGTCTCATCGGACTAAAATCAAAGCATCAACAGGGCTGTGTTCCTTTCAGGAAGCTCTGGGAGAGAATCTGCTTCCTTGCCTTTCCCGGCTTCTGGAGGCTGCTTGCCTTCCTTAGCTCACGGGCCCTTCCACCTTCAGAGACACCTGTAGTGTATCTCTCAGACCATCCTTCCACAGTGGCATCTCCTTCTGGCTCTGTTCTTCTTCTTCACTCTTCCACTTTTAAGGACTTTGTGATTACATTGGGTCTACTCTGATAATCCCCGCAGGGTAATCTCTGCATCTCACGGTCGCTCAGCTGACTGGCAAACTTAATTCCACCTGTAATCCTACTTCCCTTTGCCGTGGAACCTCGCGCAGGTTCTAGGACTAAGACATGCACAGCTTCGGGAGGCCATTATTCCGCCTACCACCGCAGGTAACATAGTCCCACCAACAAGACGTTGTTTACCCAAGTCTTGGACACATTCTTCCATGACCAGGAGGACCCAGAGTTCCCGTGGTCTTCTGCAATCTATCACCAGAATTTTCTATTACCTCCACACTGGCCGATGCCCACCTCTCAATGCAAATGTCAACATCCAGTCCACAAAAGCATAAAAACAAATTCTTCATAGGAAAAGAAATATAAATGGTCAATAAATATGGGGGAAATTTTTTTCATGTTCGAACTCCCTATGAAGGCATAACAACTTAAAACAATGAGATATAATTTTTCACTTATTAAACTGGCAAACACTTAAAATAAAATAACTTACTACTGGCAAGGAGGTGCTGAGATGTACACTCTCCAGGCCACCTCGTGGAAGCACCTTCGGGGCTACTTTTCTGGAAAGCAATTACAATGTGTATTAAGAACCTTAAAAGAGTTCACACCCTTCAACCAAGAAATTCCAATTCTAGGAAATTAACCCAAGAAAACAATGAGAGATCCTAATAATTTTACAATTAAAGACATTCAGAATCACATCATTTAAAAAATTAGTAATAAATATCCAACAGTAAAGAAATCGTAGTGTAGGCCGGGCGCGGTGGCTCACGCCTGTAATCCTAGCACCCTGGGAGGCCGAGGCGGGTGGATCGCTCAAGGTCAGGAGTTCAAGACCAGCCCGAGCAAGAGCGAGACCCCCGTCTCTACTAGAAAATAGAAAGAAATGATCTGGACAACTAAAAATATGTATATATATATAAAAATTAGCTGGGCATGGTGGCACATGCCAGTAGTCCCAGCTACTTGGGAGGCTGAGGCAGAAGGATTGCTCTAGACAGGAGTTTGAGGTTGCTGTGAGCTAGGCTGACGCCACGGCACTCTAGCCCAGGCAACAAAGCAAGATTGTCTCAAAAAAAAAAAAAAAAGAAATCATAGTGTATCAATACAGTGAAATCATGAGCAATCATTAAAAACCATCTTTTTCAAGAATATTTAATGACATGGGGAAATGTTCTCAATAAGACATTAAGGAAGAAAAGCCTGTTAGGAAACTGCCTTCACAAAACAATCCCATTTTATTTTATGTACTTACACATATGTATGTATATGGAAAACAGGGTGCTGAATGAATGCTTGCCAGTTGTCTCAGAATTTTAGCTGAAGCCAGTAGCTGATACATACGCCCACATTCTAAAGAGAGGTGCTAGGCTCACCCTGGGAGGACTTACTAAGAGACAGTGTCAAGGTCCACAGGCCCTCCCCATCCCACCTGTCAACACTTTATAAGCAGAAAACTGGAAGTCAGAGAGAGCCATTGAGATGGTGAGTTCTGGTCATAGATGAGAGTACTCTGGCTTCCTCCTCTCTCAGGGAGCCCAGAGGGTGCTCCCACATACACAGAGAACCAGTGAGGGACACTCCAAGAGAACCCCCCATGGATCCTGGGAACTCCTGCAAGGAGGGAGCCTGCCCAGATGGAGGTCAGTCTCCAACCCCATTCCTTTCCTTTTTCAGAATTTACCAAAAATTAAACAGATTATAAAGCTACGGCAATTAAAATAGCATGATACTGGCATGGGAAAAGACAAATAGATCAATAGGGAAGAAAGAAAAGACCAGAAATAATCCTGAGCATATGATGATTTAATATACAATAGTAATCACATTGCAATATGGTAGGGAAATGGATTATTCAACAAATGGAGAAAATTAAGTTTTTTCCACATATGTGCCACAATAAATTTTAAATGGATTAAATAAATGCAAAATGTGGAACCATAAAAGTACAAGAAGAAAACATGGGACTAATTTTTCATATTTTGGAGTAGGGAATTATGTCTAAATACCAAAGGAATCCATAAGTCATAAATCAAAATATTAATAAATTCAACTAATAAAATAATAAATATCTGCATAGAAAAAATAGTATAAAGTCAAAAGACACTGGGGGAAATATTTGGAATTCATCATGTCATAGAGCTAATAATATTAATTTATGAAGAGCACCTATAAACCAAAAAGAAAAAGTCCACGACTGCACATAAAAATGGTGACGTATGTGAAAAGAAGATTCACAGATAAGAAAACATAAATGAATCTTAAAAACATAAAAAGATATTCAATCTCATTCATAAAAATATAAATAAAAATTAAAACTATAATGAAATATTATTTTTGCTTATTTTGGAAAATGAAAGCCATTAAAAAGAAAGAGTAATGACTTGGAATAATCCAAAATATTTTGTTAAGCAAGTTGCAGAATGATGTGAACATCTGTGTCCAAAAAAAGAGGAAAGAATATACAATATATTTAAACAATGTATACAATACACCCAAGATATGTAATACACAAATAGAAACACAATATGAACACTATATACACATATATATTCACATAAACATACAAACATACAATAACAGTCTGGCTGGATAGGGAAGAGTGCTGATATTTGTTTTTGCCTCAGGCAGGGGCAAAAGGGAGAAAACAGAACTTATTTTTTGCTGAATACTCTTTATTTATTGTATTATGGTAAAATACACATAAGATAAAATTCAGTGACATCTAGTATATTCACAATGTTGTGCAACCATCACCACTATCTAATTTCAGAACATTTCATCACCCCAAAAGAAGACCCCATACTCATTAGCAGTCACTTCCTATTCTTTCCTACCCCCAGCTCCTGGCAACCTCTAACCTGCTTTCTGTCTCTATAGATTTGCCTCTTCCGGGTATTTCATACAGATGGAATGATATAATATGTGGCCTTTTAGGTTTGCCTTCTTTCAATTAACATAATGTTTTCAAGGTTCATCCATATCGTAGCATGTATCGACACTTCCTTCCTCTTTATGGTGAATAACATTCCATTAATGAAGAAACCACATTTTGTTTATCTATTCATCAGCTGATGACATTTTGGTTGTTTCCACCTTTCGGCTACTGTAAATAGCGCCGCCAAGAACATTTGTGTCCAAGGTTTTTTTTGAGCACCTGTTTTCAGTTCTTTTGGGTGTATACTCAGGAGTAGAATTGCTGGGTTGAATAATAATTACTGACAACTTTTCAGTGACTTTTGACTGTTGTACCATGTGCATTTATTACCTAACCAAAAATTGATTATTTTAATAAAAGTAAGTAGAGACAAATATACTGTTTTATAATCACAATTTGGCAGTCCTGCAAAATTAGCATTGGATCAAAAAGTGGTCTCACAGGACCTAAAAGAAACTGAGGTATAGGAAGTAAAAATATATAATAATACAATTTTAAAATATGACCCATAAAACCAGTAGATCGTCAGGTTACAAATGCTCCTGGTCACTAAGTGTTCCTGCAGCATCGCCCTGGTGAGCATGGAAGGGCCGTGAGAATGTTGTCTAGATCCATGTTTTTAGAAAAGGTAAAGGAGAGGGTGAAGTTGGCTTTGAACGTGTGGCTGCGTTGACTTGGTCTGACAGTTGTGTGGACTCTCACCTGCAGCCCTGGCTCCCGCAGCACCGCCCCCGTCCTCTAGGGGGTGAGCCCGGGAGAGACTGGAGTCCCCAGTGGAGCTCCGCTCTGGTGGCTAGGGGTAACTGGCGGAGCGGAGCCTTCGTGAAGACAGGCGCAGGAAACACTGTGACAAAGAACCCAGCGCTGGAAGGACGCTTGGAAAATATATTTCTCAAGCTCTTAATTTTGATAAACAAGGAGACTGAGACCCAGAGTAGCTGCTGATGGCCACAAAGGCTCTAAGCATGAAGTCTGGAAACCTCTGCTATGCTGCAATGCGCTGCACGGAGGGAGGCTTTTCAAGTCGGAAGGAGCTGAGTTTGGATCCCTCCTCCCTTTCTCTCCACCTGCCCTCCCCATTTCCACCACTTGCTTAAATATGAGACCCAGGGCCAGTAACTTAACCTCTCTGTTTCATTATCTGTATAAGGGGTGCAATAACATCTACATAAGCTGATGCAAATGATATCATGTATATATAGGACTTCCTTTATGCTTGGCACATAGTAGATTCTCAATAAATATTGATTGCGTGAATAAATACCTCCTCCTCCAGCCCTTTCAAAGGCAGTGGTGGTTCTGCTGCCCGATAAATCTTCATTGATGACATTTTAGGTAGTATTCTTATGAGCTTTCTCATGTCTGGAAGGTTGACCCTGGGAGGGGAAGGAAAGAAGAGTTTGGGGTGTTAGCATCACTCTTGTTGGGGTAAAAAGCTGCTGTGTGAAGCCTGAGCAGCCCCAGAGACTGCTGTGCTGCCACCACTCGGGAGCTTGCGCAGCTGTCAGCCAGAGGTCCCCAGAGCTCCCAGGTCCTGGCATTCTCTGCCAGTAAAGTGGGGTCCCTCGGTAACGGATACGAAGGTCTTCCAAGGCCAACAGAGCCACGTCCCCACCCCCCACCTCTCCTTCACAGTGTTCTGACATAGACCAGTCTGGCCGTTTCAAGTAATACTAATCAAAGTGTTTTATGAGAACTATTGTTTCTGCTCAGCTACGCAATCCTCACGCGTGTCGTCCAACACATCAGAGTAATGCGGTTGTAAATTTTATTTCATTTGCATCATGAAATTCAGGTCATGTTTTCTCAGTCTTCATAATTTGCACTTTATGTGGCACAAGACTTTTAAAAGATGAGGTTGTAAGTTGTAATTATCACAATTCCTTTTTTAGGAGGAAGCAGGGTGGAGAATGGGACTAAAATACAGTGTTTTAATTATAAAAAACATTGCTGCAGTACACAAAATGGGAAAAAGAGAAAAGAAAGAAAAATCTCCCATAATTCATCATTCAACAACTGTTAGTGTTTCTTAGTAGATTTTAAAAACATTTTTATAACTTTGACTCAAACTATACAAAAGCAATTTATGTAACCAAAACATTTGTACCCCTGTAATACTTTGAAATAAAATAAAAATAGTAAGAAGAAAAAAGACCCGAGTGAGCATGTCGGCACATTCACCCTTGCCATGTGACACCCTGCACTGCCTTGGTACTCTGCAGAGTCCCCACCAGCAAGAAGGCTCTCCCCAGATGTGGCCCCTTGACCTTGGACTTCTCAGCTTCCATAACTATAAGAAATAAATTCCTTTTATTTATTAAAAATAATTTAAATGTACTTTTTACAAAATTGTTATCATAACATTTCTTATTTTTAAAAAATAGGCCTCCTCAGTGCCTAACAATGATATTCATTCACTCATCAAACACTTCCTAGATGCTTACTATATGCCTAACACTGCGGTAAAAAGATGAATTAGAATCCTGTCCCAGCATTTTTCAGCTTGTTTATACATCTGCTAAATGGTTGCTATGATTTGAGTATACGTCCCCTCCAAAACTCATTTTGAAACTTAATCCCCATTGTGCAGTACTGAGAGATGGGGACTTCAAGAGGTGATTGGGTGAATAGATAAATCTCATGGATTCATAGATTAAATGGGCTAATGGATTAATGGGTTATCATGGGAGTGGGACAGGTGGCTTTATAAGAAGAGGAAGAGAGACCTGAGCTAGCACACTCGGCTCTCTTACCATGTGATGTCCTACACTGCCTCCGGACTCTGGAGAGGGTTCCTACCACCGAGAAGGCCCTCATGAGATGTGCCCCTTGGACTTCCCAGCTTCCAGAACTCTAAGAAATACATTTCTTTTCTTTATAAATTACCCATCAATGCCAGTCTGTGGCATTTTCTTAGGGCAACAGAAAAGACTAAGACAATGGTGATGCTGATTGGGGGGAAGCCCTTTAAAGTAGGGGATCCTGGCCTGAGAAATTAAAGGCAGGGTGGTGGCATATGCCTGGAACAGCAAAGAGGCTGAATGGCTAGAGAAACAAAAGGAGATCAGGAGGTGCTTGCTGAGTGAATGAATTACCCCAGCATGCAGTACAGACGCTTTCGTTTGATTCAAAGCAGCTCTCAAATTGAATCTTTCTCTGCCTCCTTTCTCCCAGGTTTTAAAAAATACCATCTGTACAGGCTGGGGAAGGTGGCTCATGCCTGTAATCCTAGCACATTGGGAGGCTGGTGCAGGATTGCTTGAGGCCAGGAGTTTGAGACCAGCCTGGGCAACATAACAAGATCCCATCTCTACAAAAAATAAATACATAAATAAAAAGTATCATCTGTGCAGATGTTATCCTCTTGAAATCGCTGAAAGAATTTTCAAGATCTCATTCCTCCCACCATCCTCTTTTAACTTTATTTTCCCTTTAACTGAGAATTTGCCTATGATTTTGAGTTTTCCTCTTCCTGGGTCACTTGCATGGGTTTCTGCACCCTTCTTGGTCTGATCTCTCCATTTACCTAGAACTGTAGCTGGAACAGACTCGGTGTTCAATTAAAGAGCTCTTGGTTGAGTGAATGAACTTTCCCCTGAAAGTTTCATCATTCCTTTCTACATCTCCCTTCCTTTAGCCTTTCCATTGGTCATAGCCATGCCAGCTTTATTTACTTCTGCTCTTTCTTGAACCCACATGAGTTACTTTCAGTTTTTCATTCAGTCTGTTCCTTTCCCCAGGACAGGTGCCGAGTGTACCTCCCAGTGGTATTCTCATTGCACGCCAGCCTCCTTTAGTCTTAAAGAGGCTGGACATCTTTTAGGGAGGGAGGAAGAGATTGCCTGTCTACCTGCCCAGCACTCAAAAGAGCAGGTTGATCAAGTCAAAACCCTCACACCTTGGACCTTCCCCAACTCCGCCCCAAGATTCTATCGGAGTACAAATCTAGACACTGTGTGCACAAGTCCTCCCTCTGCCCACGCCCACTCCCCATAGGAATGAGAAGCTACAAGTCAAGCAAGCAGTGAGTTGGGGCTCCAATTTGAGATTAGAGCAAGTAGGATTCACAGTTTCTAGTCAAATCCAGATTTAACCTTTTCAACCATGTGACAATATCTGCATGGTACCACAGCAAAATATCTTTACAGGACTCTCATAGAGAAACAGGATAGAAATCCTGGACTTGGGGGAGGAGACTTGGGCTTTTCCCCCTGGGGCCTGGGATCTTTAGGTCTCAGTTTCCTCATCTGAAAATGGGCAGATTGGACTAGATGGTCTCCAAAAGTCATTCAAATGCCAAGAGCTTAGTCCAGGATCTTGTCTTCAAAGGAAAGGCTGCCACACGGCATCCAAATCTTCCGCGGTGACCGCTCTTCCCCCAGCATCAATTCCCCCTCCCATTCCCAAAACACTGCCCTATCTCAGGGACTTAGATTTTGGACAGGCCAGTGGAGATGGTGTGCATAAGTAAGTATATGGACTTATTCAAGGGAGCTTGTCCCAGAGAAAAGCTGGTGGTCTGCCCAAGTTCCCAGGAGACGGAAGTACATCAACATACCATTTGAATAGTGTCCACTGAAAACCACAGTGGCCAAGCAGAGGATATTGCTCTGCTCCCACCCTGCCTCCTACACTCCACGTAATACCCCACCCCAGCCCCACCGCTTTCCAGGATGACTACTCTTAGAAAGCAAGGGCAGAAGGCTGTTTGGCCAGAATGCGTGTCTCAGTGATGGGGGATCCCTGACCCTCTGGAGTCCTGCTCTCCTGGCCTCTGCTCCCTTCACTCCTAGTGCCAGAGACACATTGGCCAAGCTCCTTTGAAAATTCCCTTTCTCCATGCTCCAAATTGCCTTTCCTGTTCTCCAATTATTCAGGCTCACATTAAAGCATGAAGATGGCTTTGGGGAGGGTCTCTAGTAGGTGTTCGTCTTTAGCATAAGGAGATTGGAGGAGCTGATTTCCTGGGTAATGTCTGACCTCTTTAGATGGGAAGGGAGTGGCCCTGCCTCCCACAGGGCCTGGGGCTGCCAGCATCGTGCACCACCCCCAACTTTCTTCAGAATCTCTTCAGTCTTTGCCACCCCCTCTGTAACCAGGCCCAGGTTGCATAGAGGTCATCTGTATCTTCCAACGTAAATATTCTAGAGGCCTTCTCCCCAGATACCTGCTCCAGGAGATCCAGGGCAAAAGTAAATCTCCAAATGCGTGCAGGATGAAGTTGGTGACTCACGTTTATCAGAAACCTACTTTATGAATGGCAAATGTTACATTTCATCTTCTACACATCTTCTCACTCATTCCTCACCACCCCATGGAGTAGGCACTATTATAACCCCAATTTTATAGGTTTGGGACCTAAGAGGCTCAGAGAGGGTAAGTCACTCGTTCAAGGACACACATAAGGAGGCGGGGGGATTCACACTCAATGCTTTCCATCAAGTCACTGTACTCAAGTGCAAAACATTTATTAAGAACCTACTCCAGGTGCAAAACCTGGGGGCCAGCACCAAGGTATATATGCAGGTGAACGAGGAATCGGTAGCTCTTGAATTCCAGGAGCACGGTTTCTAACCCAGGAGGTGGTGTGAACATGAAGAACTCTACTCCAAAGCAGCCTGAAACAAGTGCTATCACAGAGGTATACACAGAGTCCCCAAGAATATGGTTAAAGGAGGGAGATCAATGCACACTCAGAGAGACAGAGAGAAAGAAAGAGAACCAAAAGGAGGAAGGGAGAAGGGAAGGAGGGAAGGAAAGAGGAGAGAGAATATGAATGAGATGAGTGCTGGGAAGAATTCTTCTAGAACACGGATGTTGCGCCAGGCGTTGGTAGATGGGATGACTCCCCAGGCTGGAGAGAAACAGGCAGAGGAAACAGCTTGAGCCAGGGTGAGAGCACTGAGGACCTGCTCAGCAGTCAGGCCCATATGGGGATGTGGACAGAGGCAAGGCTGTCAGAGCGATCAGGATGCCAGGGAGGGGTCTGGGCTTGCTTCTGGGAGCAGTTAGGCAGCTGCTGAAAGCTTCCGATAGAGCGCAACAGGCAGGAAGAGATGATGCAAGTTTGCAGAGAAAACTGATGGTGGGAGGCAGAGATGAGGCCTTCATGTGGTTCCTCCCTCCTTTGGCCAGGGCCAGTTGCCAGGCTGGACACTCAGGGGACACGTGAAGAAGAGGGTTGGACCCAGCGCTGGGAGGTCCCTGTCTAGCACAGGCTGAGCATAAACCCCCTTCAAGGCCTGCGTAGGGGCTGAGAAGGGGGAGTGGCCTGATTTTTGGGTGGAGGGGAGAAGACCTATAGGAAACATTGAGGGTCCTGGTAGGAGGGGGTGACAAGCATGTGCAGGGAAAGTGGAAAGGAAACACATGATTCTGGAAGAATCTTTTCAGTTCAGCCAAAGGAAAATAAGTGCCCTTACCCCTTACAAATTCAGGTTCATTTCTTTCTTTGAAACTCTTTTTTAAGGAAATGCAGAGGAATTCTTTTTCCAAGTACCGTAAAAACTCAATGAAATTGAGAAACCAATTGCCTGTGACATTCGATTCACTGGAATTTTTTTTAATTCAATCATAAGTAAAATAGGCAAATGACCACAGACAAGTTAATATAAGGATATCAACCACAAAAAGACTGACTGTGGATGATTGGAGAATCAGTAGTGTAAGCAGGAGGTCACTCAGTTTAGGACCCGTTTGAGAAGTGTTGGGGGAGCAACGCTGCCTAAAAGTTTGCTTTTAGAAGCCCTAAGTCCTAAAGATTTCATAGAGTTCTCCTCCAATATATAATTGAAAATTTTAGGCCAGGTGCAGTGGCTCATGCCTGTAATCATAGCACTCTGGGAGGCCGAGGTGGGAAGATCCTTTGAGGTCAGGAGTTTGAGACCAGCCTGAGCAAGAGCGAAACCCTGTCTCTACTAAAAATAGAAAAATTAGCGCATGTAGTTCCAGCTACTCAGGAGGCTGAGGCAGGAAGATTGCCTGAGCCCAGGAGTTAGAGGTGGCAGTGAGCTATGATGACACCACTGCACTTTAGCCCGGGTGACAGAGCAAGATTCTGTCTAAATAAATAAGTAAATTTTTTAAAAGAAAATTTAAAAAATGAAAATAAAATGTTAAACAATATTTACATGCATGCTACAATTCAACTACATTCTCTGATTGCAAAATTCTTCATTTCATTAGAACTGAACTTTCTCTCTCTCTCTCTTCTACCTGCTTTGCTAACCCCTCACCAGCCAGCACTGTCTTCACCGGCCTGTCATTATACGCAACAGCTCACCGTGAGAAAGACGTTTCTTCGGATCTTGCAAATGTTTGCGTTTTTAAGGATTCCCTATTGAAAAAGAGAGGATGCTAACATTTCAAGGCAGCAGAGTGGGGGTGGGCAGAGCTAGGTAGGGGAGGCAGTTAGCCTCCCTAAGCAAGTTCCTTAGTCTCCCTAGGGCTCAGTTTTCTCATATGTAAAACAAGGAGGAAGAAAAGAAGAGTATCCCTCTTAGAGGGTTGTCTTGAGGCTGAAATGAGTCACTACACAGACCGAAAGCACTCAGAGGAGTGCCTGGGACACGGTGAGTCTCACATTTCACCTTCATCACGAGGCAATGGAGGATCATTGTCCCCATTGTAGTCGAGAAGTGTAAGACTCAGAGTAGGCAGGTAACTTGTTTTAGGACACAAAGCTAGGAAGTAGCAGGATTAGCTACAAGTCAAACCCAAATTGATTTGACTCTAAAGACCTACTCTCTCCATCCCATGGCAGTGTCAATTTCTCTGAGCGGGGAATCACATTAGGCTTTAATTTTTTAAAAAATATTACTTACTTTTTAGGTAAGTACAAAACTCAAAAGAAATAAAAGAGTGTACACAGTGAAAAGTAATTTTTCTCCCTTTCTCTTCTCCCACCCAGTTCCTCCTACAAGAGCCAACAGCTGTTATGTACTTCTAGCTTATAGTAAGCCTTTCATTGCTAACGCACATTTATTTACCAGATTAATGTAATTCCCTGAGTGCCTCGTATGTGGGCTACCACTGCCCTTAGAGGGCTCACTGGCTGAGTCTGGAGGTTATTTATGGAGGGACCTGCTATACCGACTTCTGCACTCCGTGCTTTTCCCTGTGTAGCCATCTTTTTCTCCAGGAGAACCAGCTGGTGCATTCTGCACACCAGAAAAGGCCAAATGAGGTGCACAAAAAATCTCTTCTCCAGCTTGGCTTTGCACAGAACCCCGCAAGTAAGGAGTATTCTGGTGCCAGGAGCTGACCACAGTATTCTGTGACGCTGGACAAAAGTGTCTAGGACCAGCTTCCTCCTCCTTGCAACTGGTGACCATTCCAAGTCTCTAATCACTCTGCCCCAAGGCCGCTTAGGAAGTGCAATTCTCCATGAAGTCTTGCTGCTTCTGGGCTCCGCTTCCAGCCCGAAGACCCCAGCTGCTCCCCAGGTAACTGAGGAAGGCCAAAGGGCTCTAAGGCCCTTTCCTTTCTTTCCCACCATTGTTCTTTGCATGGGAATAATGCTTAACACTTTTTTTCCCCCTGTTGCTGTTGCCAAAAAAATATTTATAATTGGGTCAGCCACAGCCGAGTTTTCTCAATGATTGAATTATAAAATATGCTTACAACTGTTGGTGTGATGACACAAATGTATAAATTATAGGTGTTGGCAACTTCAGAGAATGCTGCTGACCATAATAAGTGAATATCCCCGTTCCCTGTTTCCACACATGAAGAGCAGGGAAGTCACCATTTTGGAAGCAGCTGTTATTATTTCCATTTCACAGATGGAGGCTCTGGAGAGGTCAGGCTGCCAGCCTGAGGCCACACAGCAGATTAGTGGTAGAGGCTGGACCCCAGCCAAAGCCCTGCTTCTTTCCAATCCAACAGGCACCTCACAGAAGGGTTCGGGACTGTGACAATCCATGTTCTGGATGTTTGAGAAATTCATGTTCTGGTTAGTTGAATATTCTGGATAGCTGAATTGACAGGTTAGATTAACATTAGGAAAGAAGAGGGGAAGGCAGAGATGGAGGTTCCCTAAGGCTAGGATTCTTTTCCCCATCAAAATTCACTTCTTAAAGTGTCTGAGCACCTCCTCCTCAGTGAGTTGTAAGCTCCTCAGGGACAGTCTCTGAGAGACCCGGTCAGGATCAGCGTGAGTGTGAGGGAAAGCCACATCTGCATTCTAACCGCTGCCTGTTTGTTTCTGGCTAGGTACACATTGTGGTTTTTATTTGCATTTCCCAGATGACTAACGCACTCGAACACCTTATAGATGTTTAATAATCGTTAGTTCCTTTCTTTATTCTCTCTCCTCTTTCTGTGTCTTTGCCCCCTTATCTTCTCTCCTGGGACCTGGGAAAAGTGAAACCCTGAAAGATGCGAAAGTCCTGAGGACCCAGATTTCTCGGTTGGCAGTTCTTGGTTGGCAGTCCTTCACCGTCTCACCTTGCCAGCCTCATCTCTCAGCCTTCCGTCCCCTTGCACATGACTCTCCAGCCAGACTGGCAGTCCCAAATCCTCTCTGAGCCAATGAGCATTTGCAGATGCTGTTCCCTCTGCCTGGGACACTATACACCCTTCTCTGCCCCTCCCCCACACTTTACCTGGCTAATTCCTAGGTCTCAGTCAAGTCTCCGGTCACATGTCACTTCCTCCAGGAAGCCTTGCTTGACGCTTCCCCCCTCCCCCACTCACCAGCCTGGGTTAGTTGCCCCTTGTTTGTGGCTAAGCAACATCCTGTACTTCCCCACCTAGCACTTATCACAGTGTACTGCAATTGCCTCTTTGCTGGTCTGTTTTTCTTGTACCTTCCCTCATCCCTTTGAGGATAAAACTGTGTGTTGCTCATTCTTATATTTCATAAACCTAGTTTGACAGTGATATTTGTTGAATGAATGATCTGGCTAAGATCCCTCTAAAAAGGCAAGAACTTAACCTCTAACTTCTGTGCCAGCTGTGCTAGAATCAATGATTTCAGGCCATTGTCCCCCGCCTCCCGCATCAATGCTCCTATTTGCCAAGGTCTCAAGGAGACAGACATTTATCGAGGGTTTACCATATGCCAGGCATGAAGCCGGGCTCTTTACATTTGATGTCATTTTCACAATTAAAAGCCTTAAGGCTCCTACTTTGCATAGCACTTTGACTGAAATGCGGAGGTTCTGATGTCCAATCAGGCAACTAATAAGCAAGGGGAAGTGAGTGATACCACAACGCTTTTCCTCTTGATAATGACAAAGAGATGCCAACAGAGTGGAGGACCCCATACAGCACTGAGCTCTAAGTCCCTGTATCTTCAGTGCCTGGCATGCGGTAGGAGAACAGGGAAGACATGTTGAATACAGGAATGAATGTTTGAAGAGGGAACATGCAAAGGGCAGACTAGAAGCCTGGAAGGCCCATGATTTTTTCTGGGCCTAGCCTAATGTATTTCTCCCATTTCCTCCTTGTGTTATTGATAACCAAAACTGGACACTGAAGTGCTTTTGTCATGGGCAGCTCTCCACAGTGCCAGCTAAGGCTGATCCTTGCGATTTCTGTTCAGACTCCATTGACTAAAATAGCCACGCCTAGTTACAAGGGAAGCTGAGAAATTTCTAGTTGTGAAACTAGGAGGAAATGAAAACAGATTTGGGGTAAACAGTAGCCTCTGTCACGGCATACACAGATGGCCTTGCCTCTGCTGGTATCACTGGATGGCCTATCACAAGACTGCCGGATGTTCACTATGGAAAGGCCTTGGCGATCATTTAGTTCAACCCCCTGACTTTACTGTGGAGACCAGGGCAGATTCATTCACTGGTAAAGAGGTGTTTGGTGTTAAAGCCATACTGTTTTGCTTAACTGGTCAGTGCTTTATCTGCAAAGTGGGTCTTTGAACAAGAAAACCCTCTCATCTCCTTAATAAAAGGAGAGTTCAGCTGAGAAAAGAGCTAAAAGCAATACAAATTAAGATGTTGATGACATAATAATCATCACAATGGCCCTGAATAAGAATGATTCTTTCTTTAGTTGTTCAGGAGGCTCTCTGTGTCTTGCGGTCCCTAAGAGTCTCCATTATAGCTTCTCCTAAATGGTACTGCAAAATCATGTACATGACCATGTGTATGAGGGGTGAAACTTTACCTCCTTTGATAAAAGATCAATTACTAATTGTGTAAGTGTGTGCAACTATTTAACCTTCTTTGAGTTTTTGTTCTCTCATCAGTAAAATGGAGATGATAATATCTACCTCCCAGCTCTACTGTGGGGATGAAATAAGAAATGAAAGCCACTTGACACAGTATTTGGTACCTAGTTGGGACCCAATAAATGCAAGTTTCTGTTCTTAAATAGTTGGGGTCCTTTCTGTGAATATCTAGGGGACCATTTCATGTAATTATTGATGTAATCGCTCTCAAAAGGGGCACTTCCAACAACATTCAGTCAACAGGTATCATTTAAAAATATCTGCTATTGCTGAACTAGGTGCTGAGAACCCACAGGTGAAAAGAAAAGCACCCATTCCCACCGGAGACTGAAATGTGACTAGAAAACAACAGCACCACATGACAAGCTGCAGGGACAGAATGGGCGGCGGCGGTGGGGGAGGGTTTAGAAGCCTGCACGGCTGTAGGGCTTCCTGGGGAAGGAGTAGGAGCTGGCCAGGTAAAAAGGGAAGAGGAGGCAAGAAACAGAGGAGTGAGGAAGCACATTTTCTATAATGAGGGGACTATTTGGTACTGCTGGAACAGCTAAAAAAAAAAAAAGAGCGTTAGCAAAAGGGAGGGGCCTGGTGCCTGAAACAGCAGTGGGTTTGGGACTTTATCCTTCCAGAATTTTGAGCAGGGAGATGACGTGAAAGGGGCGAACGGAAAGAAGCGGGGAGAATGACACTGCCAGTATTCCTGAGTGGGGAAGTGAGGACTGGCTGGAGCCCACGCCTACCCCCTTCATTTATTTAGTCATTCAACAAATAGTCACTGAGGGCCTGCCGTGTACCAGGCTGTATTCCGGGAGCTGGAAATCAGGCAACCGACAGGAATGGCAAGGTCCCTGTTCTCATGGAGACTGACAATAGACAAACAAGTATACAAGAAGGAAACAGATCGGTGCTGCTAGGAAAGTTAAACCAGGCAATGGAGGTCCCTGAGCGGCTGCTCCCCACTCCCGATCCCCCAGCCCCAACACTTCTGAATACTTACCAAGCCTCCTCTTGATCTAACTTTGGTTTCCCAAGGAGGCTTTGCTCCTAGAAAAATCTCTACGGTAAATAATTAAACCAGCTCTCTCGGTGTTTCCAGTGAGCCTCTCACCTGAATGAGGATAGTCAGGGCTAGTTTTCCCCAGGGCCTGGTCAGCCTTGTAATTCTTGGTTAAGGACCACTGATTCTGCCAGAAGTCACAAGACTAAGGTTTTAGGAAGGTCCCAGCAAGCCTGAGACCTTTCCTGACATGGTTCCCCTGCAATATGTGTCCTGCCCTTCCCCACGCTCCCCCTCCTCCAAGACATATGCAATCTATCCTTTAGGAGAGACGTATTTGATAGTACAGTTGAAATTGTGCTTTCCTCTCCTCTGAGAAATGCAAACTTTAAAAACAGGCCCACTGCTTCTGGCAGGTTTTACCTCAGACACCTCCGCCTCCCCACCCGGAAATCCAGGGGGCTGCTGGGGATCCCGGTGGTGGGAGCACTCACGAGTGAGTGCGGGAGCTGGAGGCTCGCTCCTTACCATCAGGGCGCACTGGTATGTAAGTCAGAGCTCGTCAGTGCCAAAGAGATGCCGGCCAGGAACAGAAAACCTTGTATTAAATGCAGCTGAAGAAACAAGTGACTGAAAAGGCAGATTTCCCAGTGTGCCCCGTGGCCTTCCCCCATTTGACACATTTACTCACTGTGCATTTCCCCCCCCCCAATTTTTTCTTGTTACGAAAACTTTCAAAGGCACAGGAAAGCTTGCTGGTTAGGGAAATCTAGCAAAAGTCCTAGGAGGGCCTCTTTGATTTTGTCCAGCTTCTCTGGAATGTCTGATACAGTCTGTCCTCTGGGAACTATCGCATCAGGGATGATTAAAGTAGGGCCCCTACTCTCAGGGTTTTTTTAAATTTTACACCTTACAAGGTACTTTGACATTCCTGATCCTGTTAAAACAAAGTCAGAACTGAAAGGAAATTTAGAGATCATCTCCAGGCGGGGCAGATACTTGGTATATATTGTGCCACTTCCTCAGCTCCTGCTAACCCATCACTTGCTCACTTATTCATTTATCAAACACTTATTTATTGGATATCCTCCATGTTCTATATATTATGTTATAAATAAAGCAGGAAACCAGACAGACTTGTTTGCTACCCTTATGGACTTCCAAGGGGAACAGAGACATAAGACAAACAATTACATGCATGAGGAGTGTTTTAAAAAGGCAGGTGTGGGCACAGACAAGAGCATCACACATTGGGAGGTAACCTGGGGGTGGAATAGGGTCAGGAAAGGCTTCCTGAGGAAGTGAAGTTTAATCTGAAGTCTAGGGGGATTAGGAAACTGAGTCTCTGAGAAGGTGAAAAAAGAAACATTATATACTAGTATGAAAGACAGCACGAGTCAGGTCATGCTTCATGCTAAATGAGGGGCAATGGATACCAAGAGGGGGTAGGTGTCCAGAGGAGAACAAAGAAGGTTGGTTGAGCCAACCTTAAACACAAAATAGATCGAGGGGGAGAAGACGGGTGGAAGAGCTTGAGCAAAGGTCAGATATTATTGGGGTTTTTTTGTTTTTTTATTTTGTTGCTTGTTTTTTTGAGGCAGAGTCTAGTTCTGTCACCTGGCTAGAGTACAGTAGCATAATCATAGCTTACTGCAACCTCAAACTCCTGGGCTCAAGTGATCCTCCTACCTCAGCCATAGCTGGGACTACAGGTTTACATCACCATGCCTGGCTAATTTTTCTATTTTTTGTAGAGATGGGGTCTTCCTATGTTGCTCAGGCTGGTCTCCAACTCCTGGTTTCAAGCGATCCTCTCCCCTTGGCCTACCTAGGATTACAGGTGTGAGCCACCCCACCCAGCCCAGATACTGTTTATCCTCTTCCCTCTTCCCAGGGAAGCAGCCTTCACCTGCTATAATTTTTTTAAAAGCTATAATTTATTGACTACCTCGTAAGGTGGTGGCAATCCTCATGAGTTCTCACATCTTCCTTGAGAGATAAGCATTATAATATTTTCCAAGTTTCACAGATGAAGAAAAAGGCTTGGAAGGACTAGAGACACTTGCTAAGGTTGGCTATTGAGTAGGAGGCAGAGCTAAGATTGGAACGCACGCTCGCCTGGCTTCCTAGGCAGCTGCACTTGCCACAACTCATTGCCTTAAAATCCCAGGACTGAGGCTTGCTCTAACAGCAATCAAATAAACTTGGAAAGCCACAGAAGATCTTTGACTGAGGAATCCAAAATACTATTGGGGCAAAGGCTGGGCAGAGATGCCCCCGGTGGGCGGACACCATCAGGCAGAGGACTTCGTGGAAAGAACCGACCTGTGGCGCTGGGAAGAGTGAGAAGCGACCGAGCGGTGTCCCTGGGCTGCTCTAGGACTGTACTATGGGTAGGTGCCCTGCTCTAACCACTGCCCAGTCCTGTTAATCATTTCCTGACCTTCCTTCCTCCTCTCGCCCTGCCTGCAGGATTGCCACATGAAGTCTTCCCGCTCCCCCTGCTCGCCTCCTGGCCCCGCAGCTCCTTCGCCGGGTTTTACAAGGAGCCCCAGTTTTGAGGCAGCATTTGTAATAGCCCAGGACGTCTAGGAGGCCGTGCCCCAGTGGGATCGCAGGCTCCCTCCGGTGTGAGCCGGCCCTAGCCGCCCCATGAGGTTTGCTCTCTTCCTCAACTCTTTTCTAGAAAGAGGTCAGAGAGGCAGGGATCCAATCTCGGCACGGATTAGCAAATTACCGGTTTCCCCCGTGATAAAAAGGGGACAGTAACAGCCGCTGGTCGGGCGTTTTGAGGCTTAAATGAGGTATTGTATGTAAAGTGCTTGGCCGTGAGACAATTGTGGGTGTCTAACAAATGTTAGATCCTTTCCCTTTTTTTTTAATCACCTGGTAACGGCGGGGGCGGGGGGCTGTACTTGCTCACCAAGCACAGGTTACGTTTATTTCACTTAAACTTCCAGCGGTGGGTGAGGCATGACAGTCTGACGATGTGCTCGAGGTAACGCAGACGGTGAGTCACAGCCACAGGGTTTGAACTCAGATTCCAGGGCGCCCCTGCGGGCCCGGCCACACCGCGTCCAGGTGGCTAAGGCCATGTGTTCCAAACCTAAAGCAGGCCCCGGAGAGCACCTGCCGCAGGGACCGGAACATTAAGTCAGGTCTGCCCTGGGACCCACGCGACCCGCTGCGCCCCCAGAGCCAGGCCCTTAGCCTCTGCGACCTTGTTTCTTCCTGTGTAAAATGGGGGCCATAGGGCCTGTCTGCTCGAGTGGTTTTTATTTTCTTCGCACTTTGCCAGATTTGCTGCCCCGCAGCCGCGCCGTAATCAGACCTCCACACCCCACGCGGCCTCTTCCGCCCGACCGCAGTCAACGCAGCGGCCCGGGTGCCCCGGCTTGGCGCCCCACCCCTCCCGGGGCTAGGGGAAGCTGAGGCCGCCGGGGTGGCGAAGTTGGGAAAGTCACTTCTGAGCGCAGCCTGACTCTGCGCCACCAGCGGGGGCGCGCGGGGACCCGCCCGGCGGGAGCGGACGGAGGCGGGCCTGGGGGCGTGCCCAGCCCGGGGGCGGGGCGGGGCCGGCCTGGGAAGGCGGAAGCCTGCAGTCTAGGGGTGGCTGCAGAACCCGGATCTCGGAGTTCCACGTTCTCTGGAGCGGGGAGCCGAGAGACGGCGGGCGGGAAAACCCGGCGCCCGGAAGCCCTTGCTTTCTTTGACGCAAGGGCTTGGGACGCAGCCGCCGTCGGCCGAGCGCCCGGCGAGGAGCGACCCCAGACGGAGCCTCCGGAGTTCCTGCGCCCCCACTTCGCCCGGTCCCGGAGCCTCGGTCTTCCCCGCCGCCCTCCTCGTGGCCATGGAGTGTCCACACCTGAGCTCCAGCGTCTGTATCGCTCCGGACTCAGCCAAGTTCCCCAACGGCTCCCCGTCGTCCTGGTGCTGCAGCGGTGAGTGCAGCCCCAGGCCGGCCCGGCAGCGCACCCGAGGCCCCGGCTCTGCCGGGCCTGCCGTCTAGGGGCCGCGGGCGGCCGGCGCGCGGACTCGCGGAGGGGTGAGGGCGAGCCGGGCCCGGCGGGCTGGGGAGCGGTACGCGGTGAAGCCGGACGCGGGCAGGAGCGGTGGCGGCTCCTTTGTTTCCCGCGGCCCGACGGCCCGGCCGGCGAAGGAGAGGCCCGTGAGAGGCGGGAGTCAGGGAGGCCTCGAGAGTGTGGGGGCAGCGGCGGGCGGGACCCTGGCCCGCGGCTCGCGCTCCGGGCCCCGCCCTGCCGTGCCTGGGGGCTGAGCTCGCCCGCAGCGCGGGGTCGGAGGCGTAGGGGCGGGTGTTCGCCCCCGTGGGGCGGCCGCACGTGTCGCGGGGCCCCGGTCGCGTTCCTCCGCGGACCGGACAGGAAAAGCGCCGCTCTCCGGGCGCAGCTTTGTCTGGGCTGCCGGTCGCGCGGGGTCCCTCTCCACCCCGGCTCCGCTTCGTTTCCCTTCACCGCAGTCTCGGGCATCCCGAAACCCCCCGAGGCGCTCGGAAGCTCGGCGGTAGCGGTCGCAGTCTTTCTTCGGCCAGGGAGGGTGAAGTTTGAAAACAGGCTGCAAGCGAAAAAGCTCGGGGTCTGAGCCAACAGCTGCTTTGGAGGGGTAGCTCGAGTTTGCTTTTCAGAGCTTTTGGGTTGTCTGAAATTGCGTTGGGATTCCCGCATTCATGTGCTGTGAAGCAGTTACTACGTTTGTGTAACGCTTTTGGGTAGCGTGAGCATTTTAACTCCTCCTGCCGGCCCCCTTGGAAGCCCCGCTGCCCTCTCATTGTCTGCTCTAGCGACTTCTTAGGATCGCACCGGCCACACTGCTTTGATTACTTCCTGGTAGGGCCCTGGTGCCGCCGCTAGTGTCTTTGTTTATTAGCTTTGAGGTGATCACTGGTAGCTTGGGTTGTAGTGTAAAATTTGAATTGTGCACTTCAAAAATCTTGAGCTCATTTGAAGAAATACAGAAAAACAGCAGTGGTATGCTTTAGCTGTGACATTTCTCATTGTGGGCCGGAGCTGGGAAGATAGTTTAGAGAATGCCTTAATACTTTTGACAGGTTACTTCTTAAACGCTGATTATGTCCTTGGAAAAAAATATAGGTGGCGCCACAAAGAAATCAGTACTCTGGGATAAGGAATAGAAATAACCGGTTTCTTGCAGTTCTCAAATATTTGATGCCTTGCTTGCCTGTATAAAGTCAGATATCTTTTTCCGTATGAAATCTTTAAAAATTAAGCAGTTAACAAGTTTCACAGTGCAGTATTGCAGTTCTTTTGTGAGGATGCAGAAATTTGTATAAATTAGCTCTTACCTATAAATGTGTCTTTTAACAATGTATGTTGAGTATGGAACAACAAATAAAGTGTATTGCACCGCTTTACAAATTGGTTGGTGGTATATTAGGTATAACTGTAGCTACAGCTGTAGTACTATAACTGTAATTTAATTTTTTTCCCAAAATAAATCTGAAAAAAAAATGACCAAAATATACACTAGGGAAAGCATACCTCAGGAGGAGTGACGAAATTATTCTTGCTCATCTGTATGAAACTACAGGCATACAAAATGGACTATTGGCACATTTCTGGCTTTTTCTAAGGTAAAAACACATCAAACTTAAAAATGGCTTCCCTGGGCACATGTATCTAAAAAAAGAAAAGAAATATACAAGTGGCAGTTATTCTGTTGTGAGTCAGTCTTGCCTCCATCAATCAAGGAGTCTACTTGACTATAAAAAAGAGATGGGGAAAATTGAGCATCTCTTGAGGAACTTAAGTTAAAATGGAGCATAACAGAAACCTGTACTGATAGCAAGAGGGTAGGACGGCATCTTCCTGTCTTGCAAGTTTGCCTGACGTTGCTTTGCAAGGGTGATTCTAGTCACTTGCTTGGATTTATAGAACTAATAAACTAGTTTTGCAACTTTGTGTGGATTTTTTTCTTCTGCCCACACACTCTTAAGTTGAATCCATGTTATGTGGGCTTCCCATTTTAACCTGTTGGCATCCATTTGTTGATATAATCTAGTGTTACTCTATTAAACTGATCTTGTTCTTGCCTGCCTGTTATTTAAACAATTAAATGATTAGTAAATCTGTGAGTCTTTAATTTATCATCTTGGAGTATTGTGGTGTTTTTTTCCTCCAATACTCTTGAATTTTATTTTATTTTAATTTTTTGGAGGGGACCAAAAGGGTAGCCCAATGTATTGAATAATGCCGTGACCGGGTATCCAGTCTGATTATGTTATTAAGGAGGGGGAAATCCCTGTTTTGGCACTGGGACAATGAAAGTAACGCCCTTGCCTTATTTTTTTTGGGAGCTTACAGTTACACCACAGTGAGACAGCCAAGCGAATTGCAAAAGACCAACATCCTAGGCTCTACTAGCTAGCAATACATTCTTGGACAAGTAGTTCTGTTTTCTTCGAGTATCAGTTTCATTATGTCATCTGAAAAAAAAAAGGGTAATGCTTGGCATTTACTTCACAGGTTGCTTTTAGGATGAACAAGGTGATTTTTTGTGAAAACTCTGATAAACTCATGCATTATTCAAGTAATAGGTGGTATTACAGGTCAGGGCATCTTTATAAAGAGGACTGAATAATTAAATATCTAAAGCCCATTAATGGGGCCTAGAACAGCTTGGCTTTATGCTGCACTATGCTTTACAAGGAGATACAGAACTCAACAAGATTAGAAGGGGTAAGAAGTAATTGTACTTCAGACTTAACTCGAGCTTCTTATCCATGGAAGGTACTGTGTGTTAGGTTATATAATTGTGTACTACAGTGCTTCTTACACTTTTTGTACTTAGGACTCCTTTATATTCTAAAAAATTATTGAGAACTCAAAGAGCCTTCTTTATTTGTGTGCCTTATATCTGTTGATATTTGTCATATTGGAAATTAAAACTGAGAAAAAGTTGAAATATGTATTTATTAATTTACTAATAAATAACAATAGATCCAATACCTGTTAACATAAATTGGCAGTTTATGTAATAAAATGGGTTTTTCAAAAGAAAAATTTGGTGAGAAGAGTGGCATTATTTTACATTTTTTCAGCTTTTTATTTAGCTTTATAAAAGACAACTGGGTTCTCATATATGCTTCTTCATTCAGTCTCTTGAAATAATCATGTATTGCGTAGCCTCTGGAACACTCCATTGCATGCTTGTGAGAGAATAGGAGTAAACAGTAAAAGTAACATCTTAATATTATTTATGAAAATAGTTTTGGCCTTCTGGACCCCCTGAGAGGGTCCTGGAAACTCTCCAGGGTCCACGACCACACTTGGAGAACCCACTGGTGTAGGACTACAGTAACCGTTAAGGACACCTGTTCTTATCAGAATAGCTTTTAAAAATTAGAGAAATCCTTAAGGCTTTAAGGCTAGCAATATTTATGTCTTTGTAGAGACTTGAAATATATTAGCTGGGAAAATATTATTTTGAAATATATTAGCTGGGAAACAGATCACAGGGTTTAGTAGTTACCTGCTCTCAAAAAAGTTTCAGTCTAATCTAGTTGAGGGGAGAGACAGGAAACCAACTGGTTAGAAGATAAATCCAGGTTTTGGTTTAAGGTAAATGTTGAAAATAGCAATCTCCTAATAAAGTAAAAGATGATTTTTGTCTAACTGTTGCTAAAGGCAATTCTAGTTTTAAATGAAAAAAAGTTTTAAATAAAAACTAGGGCATTCTCTCAAGCTTTTTGTTACGTGCACATCCCAGATGTTATTTTCAGAAGCTGGAGGCTTGGACATTCCTTATTTTTGTGGATAAAAGAGTTTAACCGGTGGCAAAATACAGGGAAAAACACCAATTATTTAAAAAGCCCTGAACACAACTGTTTTAATAACTAAGGAAAGCCAAAGACCAAGCATTTGGACTTCAGAGGTTTGGGTTAAACAGCAAGTTAAATTGGAGATATTTTAATAGCATAGACATGATAATTTTCCTCTGATTAGTCTTTAAAGAGTTGAGAGTGCCTCTTTAAGTTTTTAACACACACTTGTTCTCATATTACTCTACCCAGAAAAGTAAATGTAGATCAAGTAAATATTTTGCAATTTGGGGTGGATATTAGAGATAAGCCCTTTTTTAAAAGATTCATTGAGTAGGATGAGGTGTTGATTATTGGTTCTTTGTCAGCGGTTATCAATTTATAATGGACTGATCAGCTTGTGATAACGGTGAGAAATCATCTTGATGGAATGATGGGTTATTTTGTATCATATTTCTTGCACGACCTGCATTTATGGAAGACTGTTGTTTAGTTGTGGCTGTAATGGTCTTTATGTTGAAAATAAATGCACAGTAAGTGAGCTTCCCCCCCCCCAGTATTTTAGTCAGTAAACCTAACTTTGTCTGGATTGTGAGCACGTGACCATCTGCATTGTTGTTACCACAATGAATTTGTATTCTTTTGATATTCTGTGTTTATAGACAGCAGGTGGACAATTTAGTTGTAAATGTGGATGGGGCAGTTAAAAAAATTAGTGGACAGGTGATTTTTTTCCCCACATCAATTCTAAACATTAGTATTTGAGTTTTATATACCTTTCTGAAGAATTTAAACTTTTTGGGTAATATTTGTAAAGCTTAAGTCAAATGGAGTTGTCTTTCTGGCAATATTCCTCTCCCTTCCCATTCCCCAGAACCTTAAAGCAGCCTCAGCCTATTTACAAAGTTGCTAATATTAATAGTTGGTAGTGGGTGTGAAAGACCTGAAATTTAGAATGTGTTTGAACAGGCCACAGTCTAGAGATAGAGCCTAATGTTTTCCTGTTGTGAAGAGATTTTGACACACTGATTAGAGATTATTTCCCAAATAGTATACTTACTAGTGTATAAAGAACATCCCTCATGGCCTAAAGCAGAAGAAAGGATGCCGTTGAGGGGGGAGAAATCGAACTCTTTGGTTTGGTTTCCTTTTATTTATCTTCAAAATAATTCCTTCTCATCATCTTTTGCTTTTTACACCTTTAGCTTTTACACCTTTAGCTCGTATAACATCCTGCTTTTTCCTGTTGAAATTTATGTAATTTCCTTCTTTACTGGAATATAAAAGATTGATTTTGGATCCTTCAAACTAGATTTAGAAACACTTATGTTTTCATAGTGTTTGCAGCTCAGTAAGCAGACCAGTGAGTAATTTAGTTTGTAGCTCAGTGAGTACATTTGTAATAAATTCTTGTTTTAAAATTTAATTGAGTCCCTCTTCCATCAGGGAATCATTTACATGTACGTTTCCCCCAGCCAAACCTGCTTTGTTTTTTCTTTTTTAGCTTTTAACCCCCTTTCTTGAGCCTGTTTTATATATTTTTTCCTTCTTTGGAAACAAAATGTTAGTCTCCTTTGATTAAGCTGCAGTTTCTAACCTACCTATATACAGATTTTGTGTTCAGCCTAGGCATTGGAATAGATTTAGTAGGTAGCTAATCAGTGTTTGAAGTGGAAAATGTAAACTGTTAATGTATTTTAGGGTTTTCTCTTTATGCATAGCATCTTTAGACAGGAGAGCGACTGCATTCTATGTGTTTTAATAGAGCTTTCCTGAACAGATGGTTTAGAAGGAAGTACTTTGATAGGTTCTCAGTAGGGGCTAGTACTTTTTGGAGGGTGTATTTGTGATGAAGCTTACCTTGATTGACAGTTTAGAATCCTGAGAATAGCATTAACAACAGTAACAGTTTGTTCATCTTACCTAGAATTGTCTTGTGCCAAGACCTCTCAACATGCTCTGAGATTTCTGTGTAATAGTCTGTTTTGAGAATGTAGGTAAGCATAGATATCTTTGAAACTGAAAGGAGATTCACCTAAAAATTGTTCATTGCAATGTATCTTGAAATCTTATGGGGTTATTGAATGAACTTTGGCTTAGAAACTTGTAGAGATCATCTTTTTAACTGCTGTGAGTCTGCAGATGTTATTATCTATAGTAATTCCAGATGTTTTCTCATCTATTAGTTTTGCTGAGTAGGAGGAGAACTGAGAACAACATAAAGTTACTTCAAAGAAATTTGCTAGCATTTAGTCCTGACTAATTTAATTAACTACCCATCCTTGTAGATTTTCCTGTTTTATAGATTATGAAACTGAGACAAAAGTTAAGAGTTGCTTAAGATGGTTGGAGGTATTAAAGATAGCCCAAAGCTTAAACTCAAATACCATTCAAACGTTTAACTTGCGTTTTTATTAATAAAAACAGGGACTTTATTTTGTCATCCAGTAACTTTAATGCTTGATAATTTAAAGGATTTAAAGTGCTTGGAAATATACTTGAAATAATTCCTTTGAAGATTTTTAACATGAAAATACATTTTAAATTCTACATCTTGAAAATTGCTTATTTTAAAATTCAGTATTTGGTTACTTCCCTGACCCAATTTATTAATTAAAGTGCTGGCAGGTTGGAACAAGGAATTGGTAATATAATTGGAAGAAAACAGCCGTTTGAATGTCAGATTTGTCACATTCATCTAATTTTTCTGCAGGCTGAAATTTACATTACTTTAGTTCAGACATAATAAACCAGCCTCCTCAGTATAGCTATGGATAAAATGCAGTAAATTTTTGGTTATTTAAAAAATGTGTTTCAGTTGTTGAAGCCCCCCCTGATTTTTTATTTTATTTCTGACAGAGGAGATTCTTCTTGGGGGTGGTTTGTTGTGGGGTGGAGGAGGGAGAGAATTCCTAAGGTTTGAAATTTTGCTTTTGCCTCTGGTAGCTAGAGGTTATTTGAAATCTTTGCTTTTAGGCAGCATACTTCATTCATTCCATTTAGTTATATTCTAAGATTTTCCAGTTGTATTTCCTGTAAAAGTTAATTATAGTCTTTATAGACTACTATAATAACTGCAGAGCTTAAAACAGATTTCTCCCTCTTAAGATAGTGAAAAGTATATATGTATACTATTTACACATGTGTAAAATTCAGACAAGTTTAGGAAGGTGTTTCAGATTTTGAGAACTACTGTTGAAATTAAACTTGGACATTGAAAAATGAAGTTTATAGTTGCCGTGTTTGTGTTAGATGTTTCACAATAAATGATACCTAATTTAATTTTGTAACTCCTTTTGAGGGGAGGAATTGAGAATTTAAGATAAACCAGTTTATGTCTTTTAAAAGACTCTTGTAACCAACTAGATTTTATCTGGAGACTTTGTACTCTGCTTTAGGGTTGAGTAGTTTTCTTTTTTTTTCAATTTTAATTTATAGTATGGTATAACACCCTACACATCTGGGCTATATGATATAGCCTACTAGGCTACAAACCTGTATAGTATGTTACTGTACTGAAAACTGTAGGCAGGGTTGAGTAGTTTTCTATCAGTGAGCTGTTTTCAATTCTTGCGTTAGAGGTTCTGTCCTGTTATTTTTTTCTTTGTTCTAGCTGGGTTAGGACAGCCTGCCTTGTAGAAATTGCTTGCATGTTTATCCTTGACCCACCCCGAAGACTCTTAATTTTATGGACTGTATTTGTACTGTCTCATCACCAGGAAGAGCAGACTGGCAATTAACTGTCATATTCCTGCAGGTTTAATTTAACTGATTATATGACAGTATATACTTATTGTTTTAGCTTCTTTAAATCTTTGTCCTTACTGACCAAGCCCAGGTTTTCTTTTTTAAATGATAGATTGTTTTCCATTTCTTTGTCTTGAACATTTGTTGTACAATACTGGGATGTTAATATTTTGATCAAAGTTTTTGAGGATCAAGTTGAAATTTCTACGAAACAAATTTCTGTGATAGAATGTTTCCCTGGGATAATCGATAGATAGCATGTTAGAAAAATTGTTTTAGTAGGATAGACATTTTTTGAAAAGAACTGTATAGTGTAGAGACCATGGGACTAACACTTATTGATTGAGCAATTTTTAATTTTAGTTTTACACAGTAAACGTTCTTTGATTTAGGTGAGATTAACTCTTGTTTCCATGCGAATTGTTTTGGATGTTAATAGTGAGATACTTTAGCATTTGAGAAGTTGCTCTACAACAACTAAAGGATAAAGCTTCACCTTAAGTGTATGAAGTAGATGCCGGAGCTCAACATTCATGCGATGAGAATTTAATTCTGAGACCTTAACTGTGTTGGTTTCATTTTACTCACTTTGAGTATTTTGTTTGTATAAAGTTTGTTTAGAGCCTCATTTAAAAAAATATATTTTCAGTCTTTTTCTTTGAATACATAAAGATTTTTGGGAAAAGATGGGTCAGATTTGAAAATTGTGTCTATTGGTTGTAAAAGAAGAATTCCTACTTGATTTTTCTTAAATAATTAGAATTGCTATTTTAAAAAAATACTCAAGTTAATGTTTTTGAAGTTTGTGGGTACCTATTTTCTGGAATATTGAGTGTTTAACCCTTTAGACAGATTATAAGTAGGTGCCCAGTTTGTACTTTTTTCTTTCTGTTTCTTCATAAATAGCCCCACTGATTTTAAAAGAATAATTTCCCAGCCCACCAGTAAATAAATACAAGTTTGGTACCTCCTCCCTTCCTCCACTTTGTGCTTTAGTGCTAACCTTTATTACATAACCACCAAGAACTAGGAAGAGAATTGTACAGTGCAGGTATTAAACCTATTGTTCTCCAAAGGAAAGTCTTAGATATTAGGAGGTCCCTAAACCTCTTAATTATTTTATTTACTTATGGGAGGGAGTACTTCCTTAAGTATAAGAATCTTTTCTTATATTGCATACACTTGCTGATGTTCTGAAATAATAGCTGTGTGTTGTTTACATTTAGGACTTGATTCATTTCTTTTGAAGTGCCACTACTGTTTAACCATGGATTTGCTTACTTGGGTTGTTGGCAAAAGCATGGGATTGCATCAGATCTTACTATATTAAATAAATGGAAATATTATGTGTCAAAATTTTTCTTAAGTGATTCATGGCTTTTGTTTTCATTCTCCATACAATCAGCTTTATAGGGGATGTTATTTTTGAAACAATATAGACCTCTAGTATTTTGTAGCTATTTGTGTCTGGTCTCCCAAAGGCAAAAGTAGCCCATTTTGACTCTGCTTTAGTAATCTTCTTTGGCTCTAGTGGTTTTCATTCTTCCCCCCACTATCCTTGAGAACTCAGTTCCAATATTTAAGCTGAGGACAGAGTAACATAATAGCATAATTAGGTGTTTTTCACCAAAGTGGATCTGAAGAAGTCTGAGTTTGTGACAGGAGTAATAACAAATTTGTTTAGTGCATTACAGTTTTTGAGAATATGTTGTTTCACACACATTGTTTCTATATGTTTCCATTTGATGTTGAAAACATCAGAAATCCATTTAAAAATAAAGTGCTTGAGCCAGTGGGAGGGGGGACCAGCCTTATCGATCAGAATTTGCCTCTGTGTGGGAAGTCAGCAGGACCAGATGCCCTCTCTTCTCTGACTCTGTAGGTATCTGGATCTGTTAACATATAGATGACAAATTTTGGCCAGCTTTGGAATTGCAGTTACTAGCAGAGGACATATACCATTAGCTCTGCAAATTAGCCATGCAGTATAGGGAATTCTGTAGATGCCTGGCCCCAAATGATAAACTGCTTATTCTAATTTTTATTTAGATTTTAGGCTTTTTTTTTAAGATAAAAAAATAGTTTGGACAATTTCATGAATTGATATGACTGTTACATCAGTTAACCTTTTAAACATTAATTCATGTTTTCAGAACAGTAATACACAATTCTGAAATACACACAATTAAGCCATGGTATCAAAGGGCTTAAAATAGAATAGTGTGCCTCCTCTCTATCCTCAGTCCTGCTGCCCACAGACAACCTCTTTAAGCTCTATTTAGCTTTCTTTCATATTTACCTACATGTTTCTAAGTACTACTGTTATTTTTTTTTAATCACTTTTAGGCATTGTTCCTTAACATCTTGCTATGGTGAATGAAGACTTTACACCAGTGTCTCTTCTGTCCCTCTCTCCATTCCCCGGTATAATTAGATCACATATTTTGGCTAACGTGATTAATTTTTCTTTCTTATATTTTTCCTTGAGTTAATATAATAATTTCCTCTTTTTAAAATTGCTTAGCTTACCTTCTACACATTCTCTTTTAAATGTTCCTGTAAACTTGTCAAATGTCTGTGAATATTGTTTTCCAGGCACTTCAACAGATTAGATAATCTCGTAGCACTACTCTTTTCTGAAAACCTCCTTCCAGAGCTTCTGTCCTCTGCTTCCATCTGAAGTATTTTCTAGGCCTACTGGATAGTTTTTATCCTGTGATTCCCTTTGTTATTCTCTTGAAATGTTATACCTCCCATTTCCTAGATCCCATGTCTTTTTTTGTTTGTTTCTTTGTTTTGAGACAGAGTCTCAAAACAGCTAGAGTGCTGTCAGCCTAGCTCACAGCAACCTCCAACTTCCTGGGCTCTAGCGAGTAACTGGGACTATGGGCACCTGCCACCACGCCCAGCTATTTTTTTTCTATTTTTAGTAGAGATTGGGTCTTTCTCTTGCCCAGGCTGGTCTCAAACTCCTGAACTCAAGTGATCCTCCTGCCTTGGCCTCCCAGAGTGCTAGGATTACAGACATGAGCCACAGCACCTGACCTCCAAGTCTTCTCATTCTTAGTTTATTCCGTTGTTTTGCTGGAGTACATCATCTAGCTCCCTTCTCTCTCCCTACCTTTATAGGAGGTACATTTTTGAGACCTTGCAATTCTGATGTTTTTATTTTACCTTTATACTTGATTGCTTGGCTGAATAAAGAATATTAGTTAGAAAAGAATTTTCCCTTCAAGCTATAAAGGCATCATATTTAGGCTTCCGGTGTTGCTGTTGAGAAACTTGATGCCTTTCTGATTACTTCCTTCATATATGTACTTTTATTTTTCCCAGAAGATTTTAGTGTATTATTTTTTGTGTGTTCTGAAATTTCAAAATATGCCTTGGAATGGGTAGTTTTTCTTTGACTATGATGGGTACTCAAAGAACTTTTCAATCTAAAGGCTCACATCCTTAAGTTAAAAGAAAATTTTTGTATTACAAATTTGATAGCATGTTCCTCCCCTATGCTTACATCTCTAATTTGTTTTATTTTTCTTTCTGGAACTTCTATTAATTAGATGTTGGGTGTCCTGGGTGGAACCTTTATTTTTCATATCTTTTTATTTCTTTGCCTTTTGGTTCTAGTTTCTGGGATATTTCCTTGATTTTTTTTCTTCTACCCCATCTATTGAATTTCGATTATCATATTTTTAATTTTCAGGGGCCCTTTCTCATTTTCTGACCATGGTTTTTTCATACATCCTGTTGCTATTATTTTGCAGTATCTTCTCTTATCACTCCAGCAGTTTAGAGTTTGTTTTGAAGTTTTTGTCCTCCCTGTATTGTTTTTATTTTTTCTGGGTTCCTCTTTTCTTTTTCTTTTTAAAATGATTCTCTCAGATTGGAAGATTTCTTTAAAGATCTGTTTTGTCTTTTTTATGTAAGAGTGAGCCACTAAAAAACTTCCTAAGTGGGTAGGGCTGTCTAGCCTGGGCTTCGCTGTGAGGTGGAGGGAGCCAGATACCTTTTTCAATGGAAGAGGACATTCAGATGTCTGTGTGGAGAGTCTTTTCTAGTGCCATTCAGTTTTTCAGTCTTCCCTCTGGGGGCTGTATACCTGGCCGCACATGTTCTCACATCAGGTTGCTGGAAGTTCCATGACTCGGTTGCTCCTTACAGCGCTGGAGCCCCTACCCCTGTGCTTGCTGCATCCCTGTACCCAGAGTCCCTCCCATCTGCATACTTCTCCGCTGGTACTTAGGCTGTAGCTTTCTTTGCACTAAGATTGTTATTGCTCCCCTTTTTCCTGACTTCCAGAGACCTGTTGAAATCTTTTGTCTGGGCCGGGGGTGCTGACTCACGCCTGTAATCCTAGCACTCTGGGAGGCTGAGGTGGGAGGATCCTTTGAGGCCAGGACTTCAAGACCAGTCTGAGCAAGAATGAGACGCCGGTCTAAATAGAAAAAATTAACTGGGCATGGTGGTGCATGCCTGTATTCCCAGCTACACGGGAGGCTGAAGCAGGAGGATCGCTCGAGCCCAGGAGTTTGAGGTTGCTGTGAGCTAGGCTGACGCCACGGCACTCTAGCCCAGGCGACAGAGCAAGACTATGTCTCAAAATGAATGAATCAATGAAATATTTTGTCCAGTTTCCTCACATGTTCTTTTTATCCTTGTGGACATCTTTGTGGTTTTGTATCTGTTTTATTCCTTCATTGTCATTTTAGTGGGATTTTAGGTAGAAGTGGAGATAATTTAGAATTGGTCTACCATGTTTAGTTTGGTGTCCATTGTAAAATGAGTATCATTTTAAATCTGGTTTTTAGGACAAAATGCTTTTCCCTATCAGAAATGAATCTTATTAGTTATTCAGAGAATTAAATCACTAAAACTGAAATTTTGCACCAGTCTATTTGAATAAAAGTTCACACTCAGATTTACCTTATCTGATGAACAGGATATTGTTGCTATTACCAGAGTCAGCAGAGAGCATAGATAAGCCAAGAGATTTGCCTTTGCTTGGAAAGCCAAACCACAAGCCAGACTTTGGATATGTGTGCCTGTGAAAGAAACATAGTTGTGAGGTCATTGGGGCTACTGCAATTAATATATTGTCATTTTTACTGGACTAGTTCATCATCCATTAAGAAAGGGGTTTTTTGGCTCTGTGCATTGGTAATTTTATATTTTTCCTCATGTTTCAGTTTTTAAAAAAGTTATATTCTTGATTGAAAGTAAAGAATACAGATGTTTAATCTCAAAGTTTAAAAGAACTTTTGATTTTGGTATGATTTCACACTTCAAGAAACATTGCTAAGGCTGGGCGTGGTGGCTCACACCCGTAAATCTTGGCACTCTGGGAGGCCGAGGCA